>CAWUFW010021317.1:0-124451 GCA_963921515.1 Calotriton arnoldi | reverse complement strand
CTGCACCTCTCTTCCGTCTTTCTGCACGTCTGTTACCTCTTTCTGCACCTCATTTGATTCTTTCTGCACCCCTGTTGTCTCTTTCTGCACTCCTCTTCCCTCTTTCTGTACCTTCCCTGCCTGTTTTTGCATCTCACTTGCCTCTTTCTGCACTTTTCTTGCTTTTTTCTACACCTCTGTTGCTTCTTTCAGCAATTCTCTTGCCTCTTTGTGCACTTCTCTTGCCTGTTTCAGCACCTCTCTTGCCTCTTTTTGCACCTCCATTGGCTCTTTCTACACCTCACTTGCTCCTTTCTACACGTCTCTTGACTCTTTCTGCACCCCTGTTGGTTCATTCTGCACTTTCCATGCTTCTTTCTGCACCTGTCTTGCTTCTTTCTGCACCCCTGTTGTCTCTATATGTCCCTCTTTTGCCTCTTTCTGCACTTTTCTTGCCTTTTTCTGCACCTCTCTTCCCTATTTCTGCAAGTCTGTTGCCTCTTTCTGCACCTCATTTGCTTCTTTCTGCACCCCTGTTGTCTCTTTCTGCACTCGTCTTCCCTCTTTCTGTACCTTTCCTGCCTCTTTTTGCATCTCACTTACCGCTTTCTGCACTTTTCTTGCTTCTTTCTACACCTCGGTTGATTCTTTCAGCAATTCTCTTGCCTCTTTCTGCACTTCTCTTGCCTATTTCTGCACTTCTCTTGCCTCTTTCTGCACCCCTGTTGCTTCATTCTGCACTTTCCATGCTTCTTTCTGCACATGTCTTGCTTCTTTCTGCACCCCTGTTGTCTCTTTATGTACCTCTTTTGCCTCTTTCTGCACTTTTCTTGCCTTTTTCTGCACCTCTCTTCGCCCTTTCTGAACGTCTGTTGCCTCTTTCTGAACCGCATTTGCTTCTTTCTGCACACCTGTTGTCTCTTTCTGCACTCTTTCTGTACCTTTCCTGCCTGTTTTTGCATCTCACTTGCCTCTTTCTCCACTTTTCTTGCTTCTTTCTACACCTCTGTTGCTTCTTTCAGCAATTCTCTGGCCTCTTTGTGCACTTCTCTTGCCTGTTTCTGCACCTCTCTTGCCTCTTTTTGCACCTCTGATGGCTCTTCCTGAAACTCACTTGCTCCTTTCTGCACTTTTCTTGCCTTTTTCTGCACCTCTCTTCCCTCTTTCTGCACGTCTGTTGCCTCTTTCTGCACCTCATTTGATTCTTTCTGCACCCCTATCGTCTCTTTCTGCACTCGTCTTCCCTCTTTCTGTACCTTTCCAGCCTGTTTTTGCATCTCATTTGCCTCTTTCTGCACTTTTCTTGCTTCTTTCTACACCTCATTTGCTTCTTTCAGCAATTCTCTTGCCTCTTTGTGCACTTCTCTTGCCTGTTTCAGCACCTCTCTTGCCTCTTTTTGCACCTCTGTTGGCTCTTTCTGCAACAAACTTGCTCCTTTCTACACTTCTCTTGACTCTTTCTGCACCCCTGTTGCTTCATTCTGCACTTTCCATGCTTCTTTCAGCACCTGTCTTGAATCTATCTGCACCCCTGTTGCCTCTTTATGTACCTCTTTTGCCTCTTTCTGCACTATTCTTGCCTTTTTCTGCACCTCTCTTCCGTCTTTCTGCACGTCTGTTACCTCTTTCTGCACCTCATTTGATTCTTTCTGCACCCCTGTTGTCTCTTTCTGCACTCCTCTTCCCTCCTTCTGTACCTTCCCTGCCTGTTTTTGCATCACACTTGCCTCTTTCTGCACTTTTCTTGCTTTTTTCTACACCTCTGTTGCTTCTTTCAGAAATTCTTTTGCCTCTTTGTGCACTTCTCTTGCCTGTTTCAGCACCTCTCTTGCCTCTTTTTGCACCTCTGTTGGCTCTTTCTGCACCTCACTTGCTCCTTTCTACACTTCTCTTGACTCTTTCTGCACCCCTGTTGGTTCATTCTGCACTTTCCATGCTTCTTTCTGCACCTGTCTTGCTTCTTTCTGCACCCCTGTTGTCTCTATATGTACCTCTTTTGCCTCTTTCTGCACTTTTCCTGCCTTTTTCTGCACCTCTCTTCCCTATTTCTGCACGTCTGTTGCCTCTTTCTGCACCTCATTTGCTTCTTTCTGCACCCCTGTTGTCTCTTTCTGCACTCGTCTTCCCTCTTTCTGTACCTTTCCTGCCTGGTTTTGCATCTCACTTGCCTCTTTCTCCACTTTTCTTGCTTCTTTCTACACCTCTGTTGCTTCTTTCAGCAATTCTCTTGCCTCTTTGTGCACTTCTCTTGCCTGTTTCTGCACTTCTCTTGCCTCTTTCTGCACCCTTGTTGCTTCATTCTGCACTTTCCATGCTTCTTTCTGCACATGTCTTGCTTCTTTCTGCACCCCTGTTGTCTCTTTATGTACCTCTTTTGCCTCTTTCTGCACTTTTCTTGCCTTTTTCTGCACCTCTCTTCGCCCTTTCTGAACGTCTGTTGCCTGTTTCTGTACCTCATTTGCTTCTTTCTGCACCCCTGTTGTCTCTTTCTGCACTCATCTTCCCTCTTTCTGTACCTTTCCTGCCTGTTTTTGCATCTCACCTGCCTCTTTCTCCACTTTTCTTGCTTCTTTCTACACCTCTGTTGCTTCTTTCAGCAATTCTCTTGCCTCTTTGTGCACTTCTCTTGCCTGTTTCTGCACCTCTCTTGCCTCTTTTTGCACCTCTGTTGGCTCTTCCTGAAACTCACTTGCTCCTTTCTGCACTTTTCTTGCCTTTTTCTGCACCTCTCTTCCCTCTTTCTGCACGTCTGTTGCCTCTTTCTGCACCACATTTGATTCTTTCTGCACCCCTGTTGTCTCTTTCTGAACTCGTCTTCCCTCTTTCTGTACCTTTCCTGCCTGTTTTTGCATCTCATTTGCCTCTTTCTGCACTTTTCTTGCTTCTTTCTACACCTCTGTTGCTTCTTTCAGCAATTCTCTTGCCTCTTTGTGCACTTCTCTTGCCTGTTTCAGCACCTCTCTTGCCTCTTTTTGCACCTCTGTTCGCTCTTTCTGCACCTCACTTGTCCTCTTTACACTTCTCTTGCCTCTTTCTGCAACCCTGTAGCTTCATTCTGCACTTTCCATGCTTCTTCCTGTACCTGTCTTGCTTCTTTCTGCACCCCTGTTGACACTTTATGTACCTGTTTTGCCTCTTTCTGCACTTTTCTTGCCTTTATTTGCACCTCTCTTCACCTCTTTCTGCCAGTCTGTTGCCTCTTTCTGCACCTCATTTGCTTCTTTCTGCACCCCTGTTGTCTCTTTCTGCACTCGTCTTCCCTCTTTCTGTACGTTTCCTGCCTGTTTTTGCATCTCACTTGCCTCTTTCTGCACTTTTCTTGCCTCTTTCTGCACCTCAATTGCTTCTTTCTGCACCCCTGATGTCTCTTTATGCACTCGTCTTCCCTCTTTCTGTACGTTTCCTGCCTGTTTTTGCATCTCACTTGCCTCTTTCTGCACTTTTCTTGCTTCTTTCTACACCTCTGTTGCTTCTTTCAGCAATTCTCTTGCCTCTTTGTGCAGTTCTCTTGCCTGTTTCAGCACCTCTCTTGCCTCTTTTTGCACATCTGCTGGCTCTTTCTGCACCTCACTTGCTCCTTTCTACACTTCTCTTGCCTCTTTCTGCACACCTGTTGCTACATTTTGCACTTTACATGCTTCTTTCTGCTCCTGTCTTGCTTCTTTCTGCACCCCTGTTGTCTCTTTATGTACCTCTTATGCCTCTTTCTGCACTTTTCTTGCCTTTTTCTGCTCCTCTTTGCTCTTTCTGCAAGTCTGTTGCCTCTTTCTGCACCTCAATTGTTTCTTTCTGCACCCCTGTTGTCTCTTTCTGCACTCGTCTTCCCTCTTTCTGTACCTTTCTTGCATGTTTTTGCATCTCACTTGCCCCTTTCTGCTCTTTTCTTGCTTCTTTCTACACCTCTGTTGCTTCTTTCAGCAATTCTCTTGCCTCTTTGTGCTCTTCTCTTGCCTGTTTCTGCACCTCTGTTGGCTCTTTCTGCACCTCACTTGCTCCTTTCTACACTTCTCTTGCATCTTTCTGCCCCCCTGTTGCTTCATTCTGCACTTTACATGCTTCTTTCTGCACCTGTCTTGGTTCTTTCTGCACCTCTGTTGGCTCTTCCTGAAACTCACTTGCTCCTTTCTGCACTTTTCTTGCCTTTTTCTGCACCTCTCTTCCCTCTTTCTGCACCCCTGTTGTCTCTTTCTGCATTCGTCTTCCCTCCTTCTCTACCTTTCCTGCCTGTTTTTGCATCTCACTTGCCTCTGTCTGCACTTTTCTTGCTACTTTCTACACCTCGGTTGATACTTTCAGCAATTCTCTTGCCTCTTTGTGCACTTCTCTTACCTGTTTCTGCTCTTCTCTTGCCTCTTTCTGCACCCCTGTTGCTTCACTCTGCACTTTCCATGCTTCTTTCTGCACCTGTCTTGCATCTTTCTGCACCCCTGTTGTCTCTTTATGTACCTCTTTTGCCTCTTTCTGCATTTTTCTTGCCTTTTTCTGCACCTCTCTTCACCCTTTCTGCACATCTGATGCCTCTTTCTGCACCTCATTCGCTTCTTTCTGCACCCCTGTTGTCTCTTTCTGCACTTGTCTTCCCTCTTTCTGTATCTTCCCTTCCTGTTTTGCATGTCACTTGCCTCTTTCTGCACTTTTCTTGCTTCTTTCTACACCTCTGTTGCTTCTTTCATCAATTCTCTTGCCTCTTTGTGCACTTCTCTTGCCTGTTTCTGCACTTCTCTTGCCTCTTTTGCACCTCTGTTGGCTCTTTCTGCACCTTGCTTGCTCCTTTCTACACTTCTCTTGCCTCTTTATGCACCCGTGTTGCTTCATTCTGCACTTTCCATGCTTCCTTCTGCACCTGTCTTGCTTCTTTCTGCACCCCTGTTGTCTCTTTATGTACCTCTTTTGCCTCTTTCTGCACTTTTCTTGCCTTTTTCTGCACCTCTCTTCCCTCTTTCTGCACGTATGTTGCCTCTTTCTGCACATCATTTGCTTCTTTCTGCACCCCTGTTGTCTCTTTCTGCACTCGTCTTACCTCTTTCTGTACCTTTCCTGCCTGTTTTTGCATCTCACTTTCCTCTTTCTGCACTTTTCTTGCTTCTTTCTACACCTCTGTTGCTTCTTTTAGCAATTCTCTTGCCTCTTTGTGCACTTCTCTTGCCTGTTTCAGCCCTCTCTTCCCTCTTTTGCACCTCTGTTGGCTCTTTCTGCACCTCACTTGCTCCTTTCTACACTTCTCTTGCCTCTTTCTGCACCCCTGTTACTTCATTCTGCACTTTCCATGCTTCTTTCTGCACCTGTCTTGCTTCTTTCAGCACCCCTGTTGTCTCTTTATGTACCTCTTTTGCCTCTTTCTCCACTTTTCTTCCCTTTTTCAGCACCTCCCTTCCCTCTTTCTGCACCTCATTTGCTTCTTTCTGCACCCCTGTTGTCTCTTTGTGCACTCGTCTTCCCTCTTTCTGTACCTTTCCTGCCTGTTTTTGCATCTCACTTTCCTCTTTCTGCACTTTTCTTGCTTTTTCTACACCTCGGTTGATTCTTTCAGCAATTCTCCTGCCTCTTTGTGCACTTCTCTTGCCTGTTTCAGCACCTCCCTTCCCTCTTTTTGCACCTCTGTTGGCTCTTTCTGCACCTCACTTGTTCATTTCTACACTTCTCTTGCCTCTTTCTGCACCCCTGTTGTCTCTATATGTACCTCTTTTGCCTCTTTCTGCACTTTTCCTGCCTTTTCCTGCACCTCTCTTCCCTATTTCTGCACGTCTGTTGCCTCTTTCTGCACCTCATTTGCTTCTTTCTGCACCCCTGTTGTCTCTTTCTGCACTCGTCTTCCCTCTTTCTGTACCTTTCCTGCCTGGTTTTGCATCTCACTTGCCTCTTTCTCCACTTTTCTTCCTTCTTTCTACACCTCTGTTGCTTCTTTCAGCAATTCTCTTGCCTCTTTGTGCACTTCTCTTGCCTGTTTCTGCACTTCTCTTGCCTCTTTCTGCACCCTTGTTGCTTCATTCTGCACTTTCCATACTTCTTTCTGCACATGTCTTGCTTCTTTCTGCACCCCTGTTGTCTCTTTATGTACCTATTTTGCCTCTTTCTGCACTTTTCTTGCCTTTTTCTGCACCTCTCTTTGCCCTTTCTGAACGTCTGTTGCCTGTTTCTGTACCTCATTTGCTTTTTTCTGCACCCCTGTTGTCTCTTTCTGCACTCATCTTCCCTCTTTCTGTACCTTTCCTGCCTGTTTTTGCATCTCACTTGCCTCTTTCTCCACTTTTCTTGCTTCTTTCTACACCTCTGTTGCTTCTTTCAGCAATTCTCTTGCCTCTTTGTGCACTTCTCTTGCCTGTTTCTGCACCTCTCTTGCCTCTTTTGCACCTCTGTTGGCTCTTCCTGAAACTCACTTGCTCCTTTCTGCACTTTTCTTGCCTTTTTCTGCACCTCTCTTCCCTCTTTCTGCACATCTGTTGCCTCTTTCTGCACCTCATTTGATTCTTTCTGCACCCCTGTTGTCTCTTTCTGCACTCGTCTTCCCTCTTTCTGTACCTTTCCTGCCTGTTTTTGCATCTCATTTGCCTCTTTCTGCACTTTTCTTGCTTCTTTCTACACCTCTGTTGCTTCTTTAAGCAATTCTCTTGCCTCTTTGTGCACTTCTCTTGCCTGTTTCAGCACCTCTCTTGCACCTCTGTTGGCTCTTTCTGCACCTCACTTGTCCTCTTTACACTTCTCTTGCCTCTTTCTGCAACCCTGTTGCTTCATTCTGCACTTTCCATGCTTCTTTCTGCACCTGTCTTGCTTCTTTCTGCACCCTGTTGACACTTTATGTACCTCTTTTGCCTCTTTCTGCACTTTTCTTGCCTTTATTTGCACCTCTCTTCCCTCTTTCTGCCAGTCTGTTGCCTCTTTCTGCACCTCATTTGCTTCTTTCTGCACCCCTGTTGTCTCTTTCTGCACTCGTCTTCCCTCTTTCTGTACGTTTCCTGCCTGTTTTGCATCTCACTTGCCTCTTTCTGCACTTTTCTTGCCTCTTTCTGCACCTCAATTGCTTCTTTCTGCACCCCTGATGTCTCTTTATGCACTCGTCTTCCCTCTTTCTGTACGTTTCCTGCCTGTTTTTGCATCTCACTTGCCTCTTTCTGCACTTTTCTTGCTTCTTTCTACACCTCTGTTGCTTCTTTCAGCAATTCTCTTGCCTCTTTGTGCAGTTCTCTTGCCTGTTTCAGCACCTCTCTTGCCTCTTTTTGCACATCTGTTGGCTCTTTCTGCACCTCACTTGCTCCTTTCTACACTTCTCTTGCCTCTTTCTGCACACCTGTTGCTACATTTTGCACTTTCCATGCTTCTTTCTGCTCCTGTCTTGCTTCTTTCTGCACCCCTGTTGTCTCTTTATGTACCTCTTATGCCTCTTTCTGCACTTTTCTTGCCTTTTTCTGCTCCTCTTTGCTCTTTCTGCAAGTCTGTTGCCTCTTTCTACACCTCAATTGTTTCTTTCTGCACCCCTGTTGTCTCTTTCTGCACTCGTCTTCCCTCTTTCTGTACCTTTCTTGCATGTTTTTGCATCTCACTTGCCCCTTTCTGCACTTTTCTTGCTTCTTTCTACACCTCTGTTGCTTCTTTCAGCAATTCTCTTGCCTCTTTGTGCTCTTCTCTTGCCTGTTTCTGCACCCCTGTTGTCTCTTTCTGCACTCCTCTTCCCTCCTTCTGTACCTTCCCTGCCTGTTTTTGCATCACACTTGCCTCTTTCTGCACTTTTCTTGCTTTTTCTACACCTCTGTTGCTTCTTTCAGAAATTCTTTTGCCTCTTTGTGCACTTCTCTTGCCTGTTTCAGCACCTCTCTTGCCTCTTTTTGCACCTCTGTTGGCTCTTTCTGCACCTCACTTGCTCCTTTCTACACTTCTCTTGACTCTTTCTGCACCCCTGTTGGTTCATTCTGCACTTTCCATGCTTCTTTCTGCACCTGTCTTGCTTCTTTCTGCACCCCTGTTGTCTCTATATGTACCTCTTTTGCCTCTTTCTGCACTTTTCCTGCCTTTTTCTGCACCTCTCTTCCCTATTTCTGCACGTCTGTTGCCTCTTTCTGCACCTCATTTGCTTCTTTCTGCACCCCTGTTGTCTCTTTCTGCACTCGTCTTCCCTCTTTCTGTACCTTTCCTGCCTGGTTTTGCATCTCACTTGCCTCTTTCTCCACTTTTCTTGCTTCTTTCTACACCTCTGTTGCTTCTTTCAGCAATTCTCTTGCCTCTTTGTGCACTTCTCTTGCCTGTTTCTGCACTTCTCTTGCCTCTTTCTGCACCCTTGTTGCTTCATTCTGCACTTTCCATGCTTCTTTCTGCACATGTCTTGCTTCTTTCTGCACCCCTGTTGTCTCTTTATGTACCTCTTTTGCCTCTTTCTGCACTTTTCTTGCCTTTTTCTGCACCTCTCTTCGCCCTTTCTGAACGTCTGTTGCCTGTTTCTGTACCTCATTTGCTTCTTTCTGCACCCCTGTTGTCTCTTTCTGCACTCATCTTCCCTCTTTCTGTACCTTTCCTGCCTGTTTTTGCATCTCACCTGCCTCTTTCTCCACTTTTCTTGCTTCTTTCTACACCTCTGTTGCTTCTTTCAGCAATTCTCTTGCCTCTTTGTGCACTTCTCTTGCCTGTTTCTGCACCTCTCTTGCCTCTTTTTGCACCTCTGTTGGCTCTTCCTGAAACTCACTTGCTCCTTTCTGCACTTTTCTTGCCTTTTTCTGCACCTCTCTTCCCTCTTTCTGCACGTCTGTTGCCTCTTTCTGCACCTCATTTGATTCTTTCTGCACCCCTGTTGTCTCTTTCTGCACTCGTCTTCCCTCTTTCTGTACCTTTCCTGCCTGTTTTTGCATCTCATTTGCCTCTTTCTGCACTTTTCTTGCTTCTTTCTACACCTCTGTTGCTTCTTTAAGCAATTCTCTTGCCTCTTTGTGCACTTCTCTTGCCTGTTTCAGCACCTCTCTTGCCTCTTTTTGCACCTCTGTTCGCTCTTTCTGCACCTCACTTGTCCTCTTTACACTTCTCTTGCCTCTTTCTGCAACCCTGTAGCTTCATTCTGCACTTTCCATGCTTCTTCCTGTACCTGTCTTGCTTCTTTCTGCACCCCTGTTGACACTTTATGTACCTCTTTTGCCTCTTTCTGCACTTTTCTTGCCTTTATTTGCACCTCTCTTCCTCTTTCTGCCAGTCTGTTGCCTCTTTCTGCACCTCATTTGCTTCTTTCTGCACCCCTGTTGTCTCTTTCTGCACTCGTCTTCCCTCTTTCTGTACGTTTCCTGCCTGTTTTTGCATCTCACTTGCCTCTTTCTGCACTTTTCTTGCCTCTTTCTGCACCTCAATTGCTTCTTTCTGCACCCCTGTTGTCTCTTTCTGCACTCGTCTTCCCTCTTTCTGTACCTTTCCTGCATGTTTTTGCATCTCACTTGCCCCTTTCTGCACTTTTCTTGCTTCTTTCTACACCTCTGTTGCTTCTTTCAGCAATTCTCTTGCCTCTTTGTGCTCTTCTCTTGCCTGTTTCTCCACTTCTCTTGCATCTTTCTGCCCCCCTGTTGCTTCATTCTGCACTTTACATGCTTCTTTCTGCACCTGTCTTGGTTCTTTCTGCACCTCTGTTGGCTCTTCCTGAAACTCACTTGCTCCTTTCTGCACTTTTCTTGCCTTTTTCTGCACCTCTCTTCCCTCTTTCTGCACCCCTGTTGTCTCTTTCTGCACTCGTCTTCCCTCCTTCTCTACCTTTCCTGCCTGTTTTTGCATCTCACTTGCCTCTGTCTGCACTTTTCTTGCTACTTTCTACACCTCGGTTGATACTTTCAGCAATTCTCTTGCCTCTTTGTGCACTTCTCTTACCTGTTTCTGCTCTTCTCTTGCCTCTTTCTGCACCCCTGTTGCTTCACTCTGCACTTTCCATGCTTCTTTCTGCACCTGTCTTGCATCTTTCTGCACCCCTGTTGTCTCTTTATGTACCTCTTTTGCCTCTTTCTGCATTTTTCTTGCCTTTTTCTGCACCTCTCTTCACCCTTTATGCACGTCTGTTGCCTCTTTCTGCACCTCATTCGCTTCTTTCTGCACCCCTGTTGTCTCTTTCTGCACTTGTCTTCCCTCTTTCTGTATCTTCCCTTCCTGTTTTGCATGTCACTTGCCTCTTTCTGCACTTTTCTTGCTTCTTTCTACACCTCTGTTGCTTCTTTCATCAATTCTCTTGCCTCTTTGTGCACTTCTCTTGCCTGTTTCTGCACTTCTCTTGCCTCTTTTGCACCTCTGTTGGCTCTTTCTGCACCTTGCTTGCTCCTTTCTACACTTCTCTTGCCTCTTTATGCACCCGTGTTGCTTCATTCTGCACTTTCCATGCTTCCTTCTGCACCTGTCTTGCTTCTTTCTGCACCCCTGTTGTCTCTTTATGTACCTCTTTTGCCTCTTTCTGCACTTTTCTTGCCTTTTTCTGCACCTCTCTTCCCTCTTTCTGCACGTATGTTGCCTCTTTCTGCACATCATTTGCTTCTTTCTGCACCCCTGTTGTCTCTTTCTGCACTCATCTTACCTCTTTCTGTACCTTTCCTGCCTGTTTTTGCATCTCACTTTCCTCTTTCTGCACTTTTCTTGCTTCTTTCTACACCTCTGTTGCTTCTTTTAGCAATTCTCTTGCCTCTTTGTGCACTTCTCTTGCCTGTTTCAGCCCCTCTCTTCCCTCTTTTTGCACCTCTGTTGGCTTCTTTCTGCACCTCACTTGCTCCTTTCTACACTTCTCTTGCCTCTTTCTGCACCCCTGTTACTTCATTCTGCACTTTCCATGCTTCTTTCTGCACCTGTCTTGCTTCTTTCTGCACCCCTGTTGTCTCTTTATGTACCTCTTTTGCCTCTTTCTCCACTTTTCTTGCCTTTTTCAGCACCTCCCTTCCCTCTTTCTGCACCTCATTTGCTTCTTTCTGCACCCCTGTTGTCTCTTTGTGCACTCGTCTTCCCTCTTTCTGTACCTTTCCTGCCTGTTTTTGCATCTCACTTTCCTCTTTCTGCACTTTTCTTGCTTTTTCTACACCTCGGTTGATTCTTTCAGCAATTCTCCTGCCTCTTTGTGCACTTCTCTTGCCTGTTTCAGCACCTCCCTTCCCTCTTTTTGCACCTCTGTTGGCTCTTTCTGCACCTCACTTGTTCATTTCTACACTTCTCTTGCCTCTTTCTGCACCCCTGTTGTCTCTATATGTACCTCTTTTGCCTCTTTCTGCACTTTTCCTGCCTTTTCCTGCACCTCTCTTCCCTATTTCTGCACGTCTGTTGCCTCTTTCTGCACCTCATTTGCTTCTTTCTGCACCCCTGTTGTCTCTTTCTGCACTCGTCTTCCCTCTTTCTGTACCTTTCCTGCCTGGTTTTGCATCTCACTTGCCTCTTTCTCCACTTTTCTTCCTTCTTTCTACACCTCTGTTGCTTCTTTCAGCAATTCTCTTGCCTCTTTGTGCACTTCTCTTGCCTGTTTCTGCACTTCTCTTGCCTCTTTCTGCACCCTTGTTGCTTCATTCTGCACTTTCCATACTTCTTTCTGCACATGTCTTGCTTCTTTCTGCACCCCTGTTGTCTCTTTATGTACCTATTTTGCCTCTTTCTGCACTTTTCTTGCCTTTTTCTGCACCTCTCTTTGCCCTTTCTGAACGTCTGTTGCCTGTTTCTGTACCTCATTTGCTTCTTTCTGCACCCCTGTTGTCTCTTTCTGCACTCATCTTCCCTCTTTCTGTACCTTTCCTGCCTGTTTTTGCATCTCACTTGCCTCTTTCTCCACTTTTCTTGCTTCTTTCTACACCTCTGTTGCTTCTTTCAGCAATTCTCTTGCCTCTTTGTGCACTTCTCTTGCCTGTTTCTGCACCTCTCTTGCCTCTTTTGCACCTCTGTTGGCTCTTCCTGAAACTCACTTGCTCCTTTCTGCACTTTTCTTGCCTTTTTCTGCACCTCTCTTCCCTCTTTCTGCACATCTGTTGCCTCTTTCTGCACCTCATTTGATTCTTTCTGCACCCCTGTTGTCTCTTTCTGCACTCGTCTTCCCTCTTTCTGTACCTTTCCTGCCTGTTTTTGCATCTCATTTGCCTCTTTCTGCACTTTTCTTGCTTCTTTCTACACCTCTGTTGCTTCTTTAAGCAATTCTCTTGCCTCTTTGTGCACTTCTCTTGCCTGTTTCAGCACCTCTCTTGCCTCTTTTGCACCTCTGTTGGCTCTTTCTGCACCTCACTTGTCCTCTTTACACTTCTCTTGCCTCTTTCTGCAACCCTGTTGCTTCATTCTGCACTTTCCATGCTTCTTTCTGCACCTGTCTTGCTTCTTTCTGCACCCCTGTTGACACTTTATGTACCTCTTTTGCCTCTTTCTGCACTTTTCTTGCCTTTATTTGCACCTCTCTTCCCTCTTTCTGCCAGTCTGTTGCCTCTTTCTGCACCTCATTTGCTTCTTTCTGCACCCCTGTTGTCTCTTTCTGCACTCGTCTTCCCTCTTTCTGTACGTTTCCTGCCTGTTTTTGCATCTCACTTGCCTCTTTCTGCACTTTTCTTGCTTTTTTCTACACCTCTGTTGCTTCTTTCAGAAATTCTTTTGCCTCTTTGTGCACTTCTCTTGCCTGTTTCAGCACCTCTCTTGCCTCTTTTTGCACCTCTGTTGGCTCTTTCTGCACCTCACTTGCTCCTTTCTACACTTCTCTTGACTCTTTCTGCACCCCTGTTGGTTCATTCTGCACTTTCCATGCTTCTTTCTGCACCTGTCTTGCTTCTTTCTGCACCCCTGTTGTCTCTATATGTACCTCTTTTGCCTCTTTCTGCACTTTTCCTGCCTTTTTCTGCACCTCTCTTCCCTATTTCTGCACGTCTGTTGCCTCTTTCTGCACCTCATTTGCTTCTTTCTGCACCCCTGTTGTCTCTTTCTGCACTCGTCTTCCCTCTTTCTGTACCTTTCCTGCCTGGTTTTGCATCTCACTTGCCTCTTTCTCCACTTTTCTTGCTTCTTTCTACACCTCTGTTGCTTCTTTCAGCAATTCTCTTGCCTCTTTGTGCACTTCTCTTGCCTGTTTCTGCACTTCTCTTGCCTCTTTCTGCACCCTTGTTGCTTCATTCTGCACTTTCCATGCTTCTTTCTGCACATGTCTTGCTTCTTTCTGCACCCCTGTTGTCTCTTTATGTACCTCTTTTGCCTCTTTCTGCACTTTTCTTGCCTTTTTCTGCACCTCTCTTCGCCCTTTCTGAACGTCTGTTGCCTGTTTCTGTACCTCATTTGCTTCTTTCTGCACCCCTGTTGTCTCTTTCTGCACTCATCTTCCCTCTTTCTGTACCTTTCCTGCCTGTTTTTGCATCTCACCTGCCTCTTTCTCCACTTTTCTTGCTTCTTTCTACACCTCTGTTGCTTCTTTCAGCAATTCTCTTGCCTCTTTGTGCACTTCTCTTGCCTGTTTCTGCACCTCTCTTGCCTCTTTTTGCACCTCTGTTGGCTCTTCCTGAAACTCACTTGCTCCTTTCTGCACTTTTCTTGCCTTTTTCTGCACCTCTCTTCCCTCTTTCTGCACGTCTGTTGCCTCTTTCTGCACCTCATTTGATTCTTTCTGCACCCCTGTTGTCTCTTTCTGCACTCTGTCTTCCCTCTTTCTGTACCTTTCCTGCCTGTTTTTGCATCTCATTTGCCTCTTTCTGCACTTTTCTTGCTTCTTTCTACACCTCTGTTGCTTCTTTAAGCAATTCTCTTGCCTCTTTGTGCACTTCTCTTGCCTGTTTCAGCACCTCTCTTGCCTCTTTTTGCACCTCTGTTCGCTCTTTCTGCACCTCACTTGTCCTCTTTACACTTCTCTTGCCTCTTTCTGCAACCCTGTAGCTTCATTCTGCACTTTCCATGCTTCTTCCTGTACCTGTCTTGCTTCTTTCTGCACCCCTGTTGACACTTTATGTACCTGTTTTGCCTCTTTCTGCACTTTTCTTGCCTTTATTTGCACCTCTCTTCCCTCTTTCTGCCAGTCTGTTGCCTCTTTCTGCACCTCATTTGCTTCTTTCTGCACCCCTGTTGTCTCTTTCTGCACTCGTCTTCCCTCTTTCTGTACGTTTCCTGCCTGTTTTTGCATCTCACTTGCCTCTTTCTGCACTTTTCTTGCCTCTTTCTGCACCTCAATTGCTTCTTTCTGCACCCCTGATGTCTCTTTATGCACTCGTCTTCCCTCTTTCTGTACGTTTCCTGCCTGTTTTTGCATCTCACTTGCCTCTTTCTGCACTTTTCTTGCTTCTTTCTACACCTCTGTTGCTTCTTTCAGCAATTCTCTTGCCTCTTTGTGCAGTTCTCTTGCCTGTTTCAGCACCTCTCTTGCCTCTTTTTGCACATCTGCTGGCTCTTTCTGCACCTCACTTGCTCCTTTCTACACTTCTCTTGCCTCTTTCTGCACACCTGTTGCTACATTTTGCACTTTACATGCTTCTTTCTGCTCCTGTCTTGCTTCTTTCTGCACCCCTGTTGTCTCTTTATGTACCTCTTATGCCTCTTTCTGCACTTTTCTTGCCTTTTCTGCTCCTCTTTGCTCTTTCTGCAAGTCTGTTGCCTCTTTCTGCACCTCAATTGTTTCTTTCTGCACCCCTGTTGTCTCTTTCTGCACTCGTCTTCCCTCTTTCTGTACCTTTCTTGCATGTTTTTGCATCTCACTTGCCCCTTTCTGCACTTTTCTTGCTTCTTTCTACACCTCTGTTGCTTCTTTCAGCAATTCTCTTGCCTCTTTGTGCTCTTCTCTTGCCTGTTTCTGCACCTCTGTTGGCTCTTTCTGCACCTCACTTGCTCCTTTCTACACTTCTCTTGCATCTTTCTGCCCCCCTGTTGCTTCATTCTGCACTTTACATGCTTCTTTCTGCACCTGGCTTGGTTCTTTCTGCACCTCTGTTGGCTCTTCCTGAAACTCACTTGCTCCTTTCTGCACTTTTCTTGCCTTTTTCTGCACCTCTCTTCCCTCTTTCTGCACCCCTGTTGTCTCTTTCTGCACTCGTCTTCCCTCCTTCTCTACCTTTCCTGCCTGTTTTTGCATCTCACTTGCCTCTGTCTGCACTTTTCTTGCTACTTTCTACACCTCGGTTGATACTTTCAGCAATTCTCTTGCCTCTTTGTGCACTTCTCTTACCTGTTTCTGCTCTTCTCTTGCCTCTTTCTGCACCCCTGTTGCTTCACTCTGCACTTTCCATGCTTCTTTCTGCACCTGTCTTGCATCTTTCTGCACCCCTGTTGTCTCTTTATGTACCTCTTTTGCCTCTTTCTGCATTTTTCTTGCCTTTTTCTGCACCTCTCTTCACCCTTTATGCACGTCTGTTGCCTCTTTCTGCACCTCATTCGCTTCTTTCTGCACCCCTGTTGTCTCTTTCTGCACTTGTCTTCCCTCTTTCTGTATCTTCCCTTCCTGTTTTGCATGTCACTTGCCTCTTTCTGCACTTTTCTTGCTTCTTTCTACACCTCTGTTGCTTCTTTCATCAATTCTCTTGCCTCTTTGTGCACTTCTCTTGCCTGTTTCTGCACTTCTCTTGCCTCTTTTTGCACCTCTGTTGGCTCTTTCTGCACCTTGCTTGCTCCTTTCTACACTTCTCTTGCCTCTTTATGCACCCGTGTTGCTTCATTCTGCACTTTCCATGCTTCCTTCTGCACCTGTCTTGCTTCTTTCTGCACCCCTGTTGTCTCTTTATGTACCTCTTTTGCCTCTTTCTGCACTTTTCTTGCCTTTTTCTGCACCTCTCTTCCCTCTTTCTGCACGTATGTTGCCTCTTTCTGCACATCATTTGCTTCTTTCTGCACCCCTGTTGTCTCTTTCTGCACTCGTCTTACCTCTTTCTGTACCTTTCCTGCCTGTTTTTGCATCTCACTTTCCTCTTTCTGCACTTTTCTTGCTTCTTTCTACACCTCTGTTGCTTCTTTTAGCAATTCTCTTGCCTCTTTGTGCACTTCTCTTGCCTGTTTCAGCCCCTCTCTTCCCTCTTTTTGCACCTCTGTTGGCTCTTTCTGCACCTCACTTGCTCCTTTCTACACTTCTCTTGCCTCTTTCTGCACCCCTGTTACTTCATTCTGCACTTTCCATGCTTCTTTCTGCACCTGTCTTGCTTCTTTCTGCACCCCTGTTGTCTCTTTATGTACCTCTTTTGCCTCTTTCTCCACTTTTCTTCCCTTTTTCAGCACCTCCCTTCCCTCTTTCTGCACCTCATTTGCTTCTTTCTGCACCCCTGTTGTCTCTTTGTGCACTCGTCTTCCCTCTTTCTGTACCTTTCCTGCCTGTTTTTGCATCTCACTTTCCTCTTTCTGCACTTTTCTTGCTTTTTTCTACACCTCGGTTGATTCTTTCAGCAATTCTCCTGCCTCTTTGTGCACTTCTCTTGCCTGTTTCAGCACCTCCCTTCCTCTCTTTTGCACCTCTGTTGGCTCTTTCTGCACCTCACTTGTTCATTTCTACACTTCTCTTGCCTCTTTCTGCACCCCTGTTGTCTCTATATGTACCTCTTTTGCCTCTTTCTGCACTTTTCCTGCCTTTTCCTGCACCTCTCTTCCCTATTTCTGCACTTCTGTTGCCTCTTTCTGCACCTCATTTGCTTCTTTCTGCACCCCTGTTGTCTCTTTCTGCACTCGTCTTCCCTCTTTCTGTACCTTTCCTGCCTGGTTTTGCATCTCACTTGCCTCTTTCTCCACTTTTCTTCCTTCTTTCTACACCTCTGTTGCTTCTTTCAGCAATTCTCTTGCCTCTTTGTGCACTTCTCTTGCCTGTTTCTGCACTTCTCTTGCCTCTTTCTGCACCCTTGTTGCTTCATTCTGCACTTTCCATACTTCTTTCTGCACATGTCTTGCTTCTTTCTGCACCCCTGTTGTCTCTTTATGTACCTATTTTGCCTCTTTCTGCACTTTTCTTGCCTTTTTCTGCACCTCTCTTTGCCCTTTCTGAACGTCTGTTGCCTGTTTCTGTACCTCATTTGCTTTTTTCTGCACCCCTGTTGTCTCTTTCTGCACTCATCTTCCCTCTTTCTGTACCTTTCCTGCCTGTTTTTGCATCTCACTTGCCTCTTTCTCCACTTTTCTTGCTTCTTTCTACACCTCTGTTGCTTCTTTCAGCAATTCTCTTGCCTCTTTGTGCACTTCTCTTGCCTGTTTCTGCACCTCTCTTGCCTCTTTTTGCACCTCTGTTGGCTCTTCCTGAAACTCACTTGCTCCTTTCTGCACTTTTCTTGCCTTTTTCTGCACCTCTCTTCCCTCTTTCTGCACATCTGTTGCCTCTTTCTGCACCTCATTTGATTCTTTCTGCACCCCTGTTGTCTCTTTCTGCACTCGTCTTCCCTCTTTCTGTACCTTTCCTGCCTGTTTTTGCATCTCATTTGCCTCTTTCTGCACTTTTCTTGCTTCTTTCTACACCTCTGTTGCTTCTTTAAGCAATTCTCTTGCCTCTTTGTGCACTTCTCTTGCCTGTTTCAGCACCTCTCTTGCCTCTTTTTGCACCTCTGTTGGCTCTTTCTGCACCTCACTTGTCCTCTCAACACTTCTCTTGCCTCTTTCTGCACCCCTGTTGCTTCATTCTGCACTTTCCATGCTTCTTTCTGCACCTGTCTTGCTTCTTTCTGCACCCCTGTTGACACTTTATGTACCTCTTTTGCCTCTTTCTGCACTTTTCTTGCCTTTATTTGCACCTCTCTTCCCTCTTTCTGCCAGTCTGTTGCCTCTTTCTGCACCTCATTTGCTTCTTTCTGCACCCCTGTTGTCTCTTTCTGCACTCGTCTTCCCTCTTTCTGTACGTTTCCTGCCTGTTTTTGCATCTCACTTGCCTCTTTCTGCACTTTTCTTGCCTCTTTCTGCACCTCAATTGCTTCTTTCTGCACCCCTGATGTCTCTTTATGCACTCGTCTTCCCTCTTTCTGTACGTTTCCTGCCTGTTTTTGCATCTCACTTGCCTCTTTCTGCACTTTTCTTGCTTCTTTCTACACCTCTGTTGCTTCTTTCAGCAATTCTCTTGCCTCTTTGTGCAGTTCTCTTGCCTGTTTCAGCACCTCTCTTGCCTCTTTTTGCACATCTGTTGGCTCTTTCTGCACCTCACTTGCTCCTTTCTACACTTCTCTTGCCTCTTTCTGCACACCTGTTGCTACATTTTGCACTTTCCATGCTTCTTTCTGCTCCTGTCTTGCTTCTTTCTGCACCCCTGTTGTCTCTTTATGTACCTCTTATGCCTCTTTCTGCACTTTTCTTGCCTTTTTCTGCTCCTCTTTGCTCTTTCTGCAAGTCTGTTGCCTCTTTCTACACCTCAATTGTTTCTTTCTGCACCCCTGTTGTCTCTTTCTGCACTCGTCTTCCCTCTTTCTGTACCTTTCTTGCATGTTTTTGCATCTCACTTGCCCCTTTCTGCACTTTTCTTGCTTCTTTCTACACCTCTGTTGCTTCTTTCAGCAATTCTCTTGCCTCTTTGTGCTCTTCTCTTGCCTGTTTCTGCACCTCTGTTGGCTCTTTCTGCACCTCACTTGCTCCTTTCTACACTTCTCTTGCATCTTTCTGCCCCCTGTTGCTTCATTCTGCACTTTACATGCTTCTTTCTGCACCTGTCTTGGTTCTTTCTGCACCTCTGTTGGCTCTTCCTGAAACTCACTTGCTCCTTTCTGCACTTTTCTTGCCTTTTTCTGCACCTCTCTTCCCTCTTTCTGCACCCCTGTTGTCTCTTTCTGCACTCGTCTTCCCTCCTTCTCTACCTTTCCTGCCTGTTTTTGCATCTCACTTGCCTCTGTCTGCACTTTTCTTGCTACTTTCTACACCTCGGTTGATACTTTCAGCAATTCTCTTGCCTCTTTGTGCACTTCTCTTACCTGTTTCTGCTCTTCTCTTGCCTCTTTCTGCACCCCTGTTGCTTCACTCTGCACTTTCCATGCTTCTTTCTGCACCTCTCTTCGCCCTTTCTGCACCCCTGTTGTCTCTTTCTGCACTTGTCTTCCTCTTTCTGTATCTTCCCTTCCTGTTTTGCATGTCACTTGCCTCTTTCTGCACTTTTCTTGCTTCTTTCTACACCTCTGTTGCTTCTTTCATCAATTCTCTTGCCTCTTTGTGCACTTCTCTTGCCTGTTTCTGCACTTCTCTTGCCTCTTTTGCACCTCTGTTGGCTCTTTCTGCACCTTGCTTGCTCCTTTCTACACTTCTCTTGCCTCTTTATGCACCCCTGTTGCTTCATTCTGCACTTTCCATGCTTCCTTCTGCACCTGTCTTGCTTCTTTCTGCACCCCTGTTGTCTCTTTATGTACCTTTTTTGCCTCTTTCTGCACTTTTCTTGCCTTTTTCTGCACCTCTCTTCCCTCTTTCTGCACGTATGTTGCCTCTTTCTGCACATCATTTGCTTCTTTCTGCACCCCTGTTGTCTCTTTCTGCACTCGTCTTACCTCTTTCTGTACCTTTCCTGCCTGTTTTTGCATCTCACTTGCCTCTTTCTGCACTTTTCTTGCTTCTTTCTACACTTCTGTTGCTTCTTTCAGCAATTCTCTTGCCTCTTTCTGCACTTCTCTTGCCTGTTTCAGCACCTCTCTTGCCTCTTTTTGCACCTCTGTTGGCTCTTTCTGCACCTCACTTGCTCCTTTCTACACTTCTCTTGCCTCTTTCTGCACCCCTGTTGCTTCATTCTGCACTTTCCATGCTTCTTTCTGCACCTGTCTTGCTTCTTTCTGCACCCCTGTTGTCTCTTTGTGAATCTCTTTTGCCTCTTTCTGCACTTTTCTTGCCTTTTTGTGCACCTCTCTTCCCTCTTCCTGCACGTATGTTGCCTCTTTCTGCACCTCATTTGCTTCTTTCTGCACCCCTGTTGTCTCTTTCTGCACACGTCTTCTCTCTTTCTGTACCTTTCCTGCCTGTTTTTGCATCTCACTTGCCTCTTTCTGCACTTGTCTTGCTTCTTTCTACACCTCGGTTGCTTCTTTCTGCAATTCTCTTGCCTGTTTCTGCACTTCTCTTGCCTCTTTCTGCACTTCTCTTGCCTCTTTCTGCACCCCTGATGCTTCATTCTGCACTTTCCATGCTTCTTTCTGCACCTGTCTTGCCTCTTTCTGGACCACTGTTGCTTCATTCCTCACTTTCCATGCTTCTTTCTGCACCTGTTTTGCTTCTTTCTGCACCCCTGTTGTCTCTTTATGTACCTCTTTTGCCTCTTTCTGTACTTTTCTTGCCTTTTTCTGCTCCTCTCTTCGCTCTTTCTGCACGTCTGTTGCATCTTTCTGCACCTCATTTGCTTCTTTCTGCACCCCTGTTGTCTCTTTCTGCACTCGTCTTCTCGCTTTCTGTACCTTTCCTGCCTGTTTTTGCATCTCACTTGCCTCTTTCTACACTTTTCTTGCTTCTTTCTACACCTCTGTTGCTTCTTTCAGCAATTCTCTTGCCTCTTTGTGCACTTCTCTTGCCTGTTTCAGCACCTCTCTTGCCTCTTTTTGCACATCTGTTGGCTCTTTCTGCACCTCACTTGCTCCTTTCTACACTTCTCTTGCCTCTTTCTGCACCCCTATTGCTTCATTCTGCACTTTCCATGCTTCTTTCTGCACCTGTCTTGCTTCTTTCTGCACCCCTGTTGTCTCTTTGTGTATCTCTTTTGCCTCTTTCTGCACTGTTCTTGCCTTTTTGTGAACGTCTCTTCCCTCTTCCTGCACGAATGTTGCCTCTTTCTGCACCTCATTTGCTTCTTTCTGCACCCCTGTTGTCTTTTTCTGCACTCGTCTTCCCTCTTTCTGTACCTTTCCTGCCTGTTTTTGCATCTCACTTGCCTCTTTCTGCGCTTTTCTTGGTTCTTTCTACACCTCTGTTGCTTCTTTCAGCAATTCTCTTGCCTCTTTGTGCACTTCTCTTGCCTGTTTCTGTACCTCTCTTGCCTCTTTTTGCACCTCTGTTGGCTCTTTCTGCAACTCACTTGCTCCTTTCTACACTTCTCTTGACTCTTTCTGCACCCCTGTTGCTTCATTCTTCACTTTCCATGCTTCTTTCACCAGCTGTCTTGCTTCTATCTTCACCCCTGTTGTCTCTTTATGTACCTCTTTTGCCTCTTTCTGCACTTTTCTTGCCTTTTTCTGCACCTCTCTTCCCTCTTTCTGCACGTCTGTTGCCTCTTTCTGCACCTCATTTGATTCTTTCTGCACCCCTGTTGTCTCTTTCTGCACTCGTCTTTCCTCTTTCTGTACCTTTCCTGCCTGTTTTTGCATCTCACTTGCCTCTTTCTGCACTTTTCTTGCTTCTTTCTACACCTCTGTTGCTTCTTTCAGCAATTCTCTTGCCTCTTTGTGCACTTCTCTTGCCTGTTCCTGCAACTCTCTTGCCTCTTTTTTCACCTCTGTTGGCTCTTTCCGCACGTCACGTGCTCCTTTCTACACTTCTCTTGCCTCTTTCTGCACCCCTGTTGCTTCATTCTGCACTTTCCATGCATCTTTTTGCACCTGTCTTGCTTCTTGCTGCACCCCTATTGTCTCTTTGTGTACCTCTTTTGCGTCTTTCTGCACTTTTCTTGCCTTTTTCCGCACCTGTCTTCCCTCTTTCTGCACGTTTGTTGCCTCTTTCTGCACCTCATTTGCTTCTTTCTGCACCCCTGTTGTCTCTTTCTGCACTTGTCTTCCCTCTTTCTGTACCTTTCCTGCCTGTGTTTGCATCTCACTTGCCTCTTTCTGCACTTTTCCTGCTTTTTTCTACACCTCTGTTGCTTCTTTCAGCAATTCTCTTGCCTCTTTGTGCACTTCTCTTGCCTTTTTCTGCCCTTCTCTTGCCTCTTTCTGCACCCCTGTTGCTTCATTCTGCACTTTCCATGCTTCTTTCTGCACCTGTCTTGCTCTTTCTGCACCCCTGTTGTATCTTCATGTACCTCTTTTGCCTATTTCTGCACATTTCTTGCCTTTTTCTGCAGCTCTCTTCGCCCTTTCTGCACGTCTGTTGCCTCTTTCTGCACCTCATTTGCTTCTTTCTGCACCCCTGTTGTCTCTTTCTGGAGTCGTCTTCCCTCTTTCTGTACCTTTCCTGCCTGTTTTTGCATCTCACTTGCCTCTTTCTGCACTTTTCTTGCTTCTTTCTACACCTCGGTTGCTTCTTTCTGCAATTCTCTTGCCTCTTTGTGCACTTCTCTTGCCTGTTTCTGCACTTCTCTTGCCTCTTTCTCCACGCCTGTTGCTTCATTCTGCACTTTCCATGCTTCTTTCTGCACCTGTCTTGCCTCTTTCTGGACCCCTGTTGCTTCATTCCTCACATTCCATGCTTCTTTCTGCACCTGTCTTGCTTCTTTCTGCACCCCTGTTGTCTCTTTATGTACCTCTTTAGCCTCTTTCTGCACTTTTCTTGCCTTTTTCTGCTCCTCTCTTCACTCTTTCTGCACGTCTGTTGCATCTTTCTGCACCTCATTTGCTTCTTTCTGCACCCCTGTTGTCTCTTTCTGCACTTTTCTTGCTTCCTACTACATCTCTGTTGCTTCTTTCAGCAATTCTCTTGCCTCTTTGTGCACTTCTCTTGCCTGTTTCAGCACCTCTCTTGCCTCTTTTTGCACCTCCGTTGGCTCTTTCTGCTCCTCACTTGCTATTTTCTACACTTCTCCTGCCTCTTCCTTCACCCCTGTTGCTTCATTCTGCACTTTCCATGCTTCTTTCTGCACCTGTCTTGCTTCTTTCTGCACAGCTGTTGTCTTTTTATGTACCTCTTTTGCCTCTTTCTCCACTTTTCTTGCCTTTTTAAGCACCTCTCTTCCCTCTTTCTGCACGTCTGTTGCCTCTTTCTGTACCTCATTTGCTTCTTTCTGCAGCCCTGTTGTCTCTTTCTGCACTCGTCTTCCCTCTTTCTGTACCTTTCCTGTCTGTTTTTGCATCTCACTTGCCTCTTTCAGCACTTTTCTTGCTTCTTTCTACACCTCTGTTGGCTCTTTCAGCAATTCTCTTGCTTCTTTGTGCACTTCTCTTGCCTGTTTCTGCACCTGTCTTCCTTCTTTCTGCACCCCTTTTGTCTCTTTATGTACCTCTTTTGCGTCTTTCTGCACTTTTCTTGCCTTTTTCCGCACCTGTCTTCCCTCTTTCTGCACATCTGTTGCCTCTTTCTGCACTTTCCATGCTTTTTTCTGCACCTGTCTTGCTTCTTTCTGCACCCCTGTGGTCTCTTTATGTACCTCGTTTGCCTCTTTCTGCACTTTTCTTGCCTTTTTCTGCACCTCTCTTCCCTCTTTCTGCACGTATGTTGCCTCTTTCTGCACATCATTTGCTTCTTTCTGCACCCCTGTTGTCTCTTTCTGCACTCGTCTTCCCTCTTTCTGTACCTTTCCTGCCTGTTTTTGCATCTCACTTTCCTCTTTCTGCACTTTTCTTGCTTCTTTCTACACCTCGGTTGATTCTTTCAGCAATTCTCTTGCCTCTTTGTGCACTTCTCTTGCATTTTTCTGCACTTATCTTGCCTCTTTCTGCACCCCTGTTGCTTCATTCTGCACTTTCCATGCTTCTTTCTGCACCTGTCTTGCTTCCTTCTGCACCCCTGTTGTCTCTTTGTGTACCTCTTTTGCCTCTTTCTGCACTTTTCTTGCCTTTTTCTGCACCTCTTTTCGCCCTTTATGCACGTCTGTTGCCTCTTTCTGCACCTCATTTGCTTCTTTCTGCACCCCTGTTGTCTCTTTCTGCACTCGTCTTCCCTCTTTCTGTACCTTTCGTGCCTGTTTTTGCATCTCACTTGCCTCTTTCTGCACTTTTCTTCCTTCTTTCTACAACTCTGTTGCTTCGTTCAGCAATTCTCTTGCCTCTTTGTGCACTTCTCTTGCCTGTTTCAGCACCTCTCTTCCCTCTTTTTGCACCTCTGTTGGCTCTTTCTGCACCTCACTTGCTCCTTTCCACACTTCTCTTGCCTCTTTCTGCACCCCTGTTGCTTCATTCTGCACATTCCATGCTTCTTTCTGCACCTGTCTTGCTTCTTTCTGCACCCCTGTTGTCTCTTTATGTATCTCTTTTGCCTCTTTCTGCACTTTTCTTGCCTTTTTGTGCACCTTTCTTCCCTCTTCCTGCACGTATGTTGCCTCTTTCTGCACCTCATTTGCTTCTTTCTGCACCCCTGTTGTCTCTTTGTGCACTCGTCTTCCCTCTTTCTGTACCTTTCCTGCCTGTTTTTGCATCTCACTTGCCTCTTTCTGCAGTTTTCTTGCATCTTTCTACACCTCTGTTGCTTCTTTCAGCAATTCTCGTGCCTCTTTGTGCACTTCTCTTGCCTGTTTCAGCACCTCTCTTGCCTCTTTTTGCACCCCTGTTGGCTCTTTCTGCACCTCACTTGCTCCTTTCTATACTTCTCTTGCCTCTTTCTGCACCCCTGTTGCTTCATTCTGAACTTTCCATGCTTCTTTCTGCACCTGGCTTGCTTCTTTCTGCATCCCTGTTGTCTCTTTATGTATCTCTTTTGCCTTTTTCTGCACCTCTCTTGCCTCTTTTTGCACCTCTGTTGGCTCTTTCTGCACCTCACTTGCTCCTTTCTACACTTGTCTTGCCTCTTTCTGCACCCCTGTTGCTTCATTCTGCACTTTCCATGCTTCTTTCTGCACCTGTCTTGCTTCTTTCTGCACCCCTGTTGTCTCTTTGTGTATCTCTTTTGCCTCTTTCTGCACTGTGCTTGCCTTTTTGTGAACGTCTCTTCCCTCTTCCTGCACGTATGTTGCCTCTTTCTGCACCTCATTTGCTTCTTTCTGCACCCCTGTTGTCTCTTTCTGCACTCGTCTTCCCTCTTTCTGTACCTTTCCTGCCTGTTTTTGCATCTCACTTGCCTCTTTCTGCACTTTTCTTGCTTCTTTCTACACCTCGGTTGCTTCTTTTAGCAGCTCTCTTGCCTCTCTGCACTTCTCTTCCCTGTTTCTGCAGTTCTCTTGCCTTTTTCTGCACCCCGGTTGCTTCATTCTGCACTTTCCATGCTTCTTTCTGCACCTTATTTGTCTCTTTATGTACCTCTTTAGCCTCTTTCAGCACTTTTCTTGCCTTTTTCTGCACCTCTTTTCCCTCTTTCTGCATGTCTATTGCCTCTTTCTGCACCTCATTTGCTTCTTTCTGCACCCCTGTTGTCTCTTTCTGCACTCGTCTTCCCTCTTTCTATACCTTTCCTGCCTGTTTTTGCATCTCACTTGCACTTTTTTTACTTCTTTCTACACCTCTGTTGCTTCTTTCAGCAATTCTCTTGCCTCTTTGTGCACTTCTCTTGCCTGTTTCAGCACCTCTCTTGCCTCTTTTTGCACCTCTGTTGGCTCTTTCTGCACCTCACTTGCTCCTTTCTACACTTCTCTTGCCTCTTTCTGGACCCCTTTTGCTTCATTCTGCACTTTCCATGCTTCTTTCTGCACCTGTCTTGCTACTTTCTGCACCCCTCCTGCCTCCTTCTGTACCTCTCTTGCCTCTTTGTGCACCCATCCTACCTTTTTCTGCACCCCTCTTGCCTCTCTCTCCACCCTTCTTCCCTCTTTCTGCACCTCTGGTGGTTCTTTCTGCACTGCTCTTGCTTCTATCTGCACCTTACTTGCCTCTTTCTGCACTTCTCTTGCTTCTTTCTACATCTCTATTGCTTCTTTCTACACTTCTCTTCCTTCTTTCTGCACCCCTCCTTCCTCTTTCTGTAGCTCTCTTGCCTCTTTGTGCACCTCTCCTACCCCTTTCTGCACCCCTTTTGCCTCTTTTTACACCTCTGTTGGTTCTTTCTGCACTGCTCTTGCTTCTTTCTGCACTTCACTTGCTTTTTTCTGCACCTCTCTTGCCTCTTTCAGCACCTGTGTTGCTTCTTTCTGCACTTCTCTTGCCTCCTTCTGCACCTCTTAGTTAGAGGTATTGTGAGAAGTTGGCCTGGTATATGCTGTTCACTAATTAAAGTGGACACCTTGCACCAGTACAATTCGACTCTTATGGTAGATACGTTTAAGACAACCTTTAAAGAAAGCTATCCTAGTGGTAGCTGTGGAGAGCAGCCTTCAGGCTAAGTCTTGAAGGAATGTAAAGCAGCTTGTTTTACCACACAATCTCTTGAATCACCAAATGAAAAGACACCACACAGGTATATATATCAAATATATATGTATTTATTACTAAACAACTCTCTACTAATCTCTTTATGAGATTTGAAATCAAGGACATATGCACAAATCAACGTTTCACAATAAATTAAGCACAAATATGGCTGGGGCCCTAGGGGCGTACCAGACCATATACTAAGAAAGAGACTTAGAAACAACGACTTGCAAGGAGACAAGGCCTAGGGCCTTCAGAAGTGCTGGGGCCTCACGAAACCACCCAAGGCAGTTAAGTAAAGGACCCACGGGGGACGCGTGCAGTGTGGATACACAGGCGCGGATCGCCGTTGACTTCAATGGGGCAAGTCGCTGTTGGAAATTAAGAGTTTTAGGATACTTCGGGAGAACCTACAAGCAAGTCACTTACAGGGTAAGTAGTTCTAGGGCCCACGCCCACAGGAGCACCATAATGCTGGAGTTACCTCACCCAGGGAAGTCGGGTGCATAGGTGTCCTTTGGTGTTGGGTCGCGGCGTCGTTTTCAATGGAGGACAAAGAAGACTTGCTGCTTGTGAAGTCCGAGGAAGTGTCCGGTGGAATCCAAGCCTGGATTCAGAAAATGGAACACCTGAAAGCAGAGGGGACAGTGTTCATAGTCACTTGGCAGTGACTCGGGGCAAGGAAGATGGATGCCCACCGTCGTCGCAAGGTTCAGGTCGATCACAGGTGCCTTGACTCTTCAGCCACGAGGTCCAGGAGGTGTTGACAAGACCAGGAGCTGGATTCGGCGTGTCCCATGATGTCTGCAGCTTACTACGGTGTCGGCAACTCGATTGGAGCCAACAATCCTTGGTAGCAGCAAGTCTCGTGGAAAGTGTGAAAAGGCAATGGCGCAGACCAGCAAGGTCTGAGGGACTCACCCAGCAAGGGTAAGTCAGGGCAGGCCTGGAGCAACCAGGGGAGCCCTTTGGTTTCTTAGGAAAGTCTTCAGGGGACCCACAAGCCAACTGGCAAGTGATCGCGAAGACGCCTCGGGAGGATTCGCTCAACAGGGGCCCACGGTCACTCGGGATGGTGTAGGCCTCTGATCTTCGGAGGGATTCCTGCTGGAGGCTGGGACCACACGTGGTTCGTAGAACATTGTGAAGGGGTTGCACTCGACAATAGTGCACGGTACCCAGGGTTCGCGGTTCCTCGTCACTCTTGGGGTCCACTGGCCTCAGCTTCACTGGGGACTCACGATAGCCGTTGAGAAGTCAGGAAATCCACTTCTGGGGCTGCAGGGACTTCGGACTCCGGCGGGAGCGGCGTAGTTTGCGACCGTCGTTTGTAGTTTTTGGTGCCTGCCAAGCAGGGGAGTCACTCCTTGACTCCAAGGGAGATTCTTCAGTCTTCCAAAGGTAGTGGAACGTCGAAGGTCCAGGATTCGTCTTCAGAGCGTCGTCCAGGGATATCTAACTTTCAAGTTCAAGGGTTCCCTATCTTATACTGTAAAGATGGGAGGGACTAGCTCTATGACCCCACCTATGGGAGGGTCAGGGGAGTGGGTGGCTACACCCACTTCCCTTTGTCCAGTTTCGCGCCAGAGCAGGGGCAGGTAGCCCCTGAGCCGGTTTGAACTTCCATATGCACAGAGGAGCCTTCTGCTCCCCCAGTGCAGGACTTCAAAGCACTCTAAGAGTGCACCCACCCAGCCCCAATACACTAAACCCTGTCTGGGAGGTGGTTACACCTCCCTGTGACAGGATGCCTATTGTTGGGCTTCCTCCCACTGCGAGTTTCGGTCATCAGCAGGAGGGCAGCCCAGTCTGTGACTGGTGGCATCCATTTTGTGATGCCAGGGCTCTGCAGGATTCTACCGCGTTTCCACAGTAGGTACATGTCTATCCCTCTAGAAGGGTGGAATGCTATCCCCGCCGCCAGGACTGGCGGGGGGGTAGTATTCCAAGATGTTTGACACCAAACACGGCATGTTTTGATGCAGCCATTCCAAAGTTAGCATTTTACCGCGAGGATATAATGCACTTAAGAGTATATGGTTTAACCGCATCCCCAAACAGCCCCAGAGAATGGACTCTGAGAGCTGCAGAGGGGCCCTGCTCAGGCAGAGGCACCCTCTCACATAGGAACCAAACACCCTGCCCTCAGGATTGATAGGGCCTGCCTTAGGGGTGACTGATAGGTTTAAATGTGTGTGCAGGAGAGATATAGGGAACCTATATCTCTGTGAGAGTGCTAGCACCACCTCACCCAGGCTGCAGTAGCAGGCCTGTGGTGTCAGATTTAGTCTGCTTCCCAGGGGTGGCATAATACATGCTTCAGCCCCTGGTAGGCCTGTGAAGTACCTATGCCCTTGGTACCTAAGGTACCATATACTAGGGACTCATAAGGTACCACAGTATCCAATCACTAGTGCACCTAGAGTGCACTCCAAGTCATTTAGAGAGAACAGAGAGGCTGGGGCCCTGATTGGCAGGGACCCAGCCAGACTATAGCCAGAAACCAGTGTAAACATCAGAAAAAAGTGGGGGCAACATAAGAGGCAGATCCTACTCTCCTACAGGTATTTTTAATCCCCCTGCCCTATTATGTACTAGGACCTTACAGAGGAGGTCATGCTAGTCACAGGGGTTCCCCAACGCATAGTGTTCCCTAGTGTATTTAGGTGTTTTCACTGTATTCTAAGTGTCTTTCAGCATAGCACTGGCTCCAGGCCTGGTTAGTCAGAGTCAGTTACCACCAGTACCCGTCAGCAAAAGTTGGGGGCACAGGATGACTTTGCAACAAGGCCTCTTTCTGCTCCTCTGTTGGTTCTTTGTGCATATCTCTTGCTTCTTTATGCACCTTTCTTCGTCTTTCTGGACTTCTGTTGCCTCTTTCTGCTTTTCTCTTGCTTCTTTCTGCACCTTTCTTCCTCTTTCTGCACATGTCCTACCTTTGTAGGCATAGTTAGAAATTAGCATTTAAAAAACCTTTGAAATTCACTGAAAAAACCATAGGTTTCAGGCACGTTATAGTTAGAAATGAGCATTTAAAAAACCTTTGAAATTCACTGAAAAAACCATAGGTTTCAGACACGTTATAGTTAGAAATTAGCATTTAAAAAACCTTTGAAATTCACTGAAAAAACCATAGGTTTCAGGCACGTTATAGTTAGAAATTAGCATTTAAAAAACCTTTGAAATTCACTGAAAAAACCATAGGTTTTAGGGAAAGTTATAGTTAGTTGGACATTTCACTCGTACAAAACCAGTGAAATTCCCCCGTTATAGTTAGTTCAGCTAACTATAACTTGCGCCCCCGAAATTCACTGCTGATGACGTCACATATTACATCACTCATGACATGGTCAGTGACATCACTGATGACATCATCCAGTGACTGTGTTTCTGTAAAGTTTAAATATGTTTAATATATATAGGAAAGGCGTATTGAAGAATGAGTGGGTGTATAAGTGTCTGAATGGATGATTTAGTAGGTGCGTGACTGAGTCTATAAGTGAGTGATTAAACGTATCTTAGTGAATGCATGGGTTAGTGACTAAACTGTGTGAATGTCTGTATCCGTCTGTCTGTTGGTGTGTAAGCGGCTGCATGGGTTTGTGAGTAGCTACATAAGTGTCTATATGAGTTATTGATTAGTTGTCTGAGTATCTGTATGGGTGCCTGAGTGTTTGTGTGGGTGGGGTGTGTGTGACTCTGTGCATAGATGTGTGAGTGGGTGATTCACTGGGTGCATGGTTTCAAGAGTGCATCTGTGATGGACTGTATGGGTGGGTGAGTGTGTGTATGGGTGTGTTAGTGAGTGAATGTATATCTCAGTGGTACATGTGTGAGTAACTACATATGTGAAAGGCAGTATATATGTGTGTTAGAGTATTTAAATGGCTATAAGTGAGAGTGTGTGATTGTGAGAGTGGCTGTATGGATGAGTGTGTGCTTGTATCAGTGATTGTATAAGAGCGTAAGAATGTGCTAGTATTTGTATGAGTAAGTGAGCTGGTGTGTGTATAACTGTATAGGTAAGTAAATGGGAGTGTGATTAATTATTTGCATGACTGACTAGGTGTGTGAGTACCTCTATGGATGAGTGGCGGTGTGTGAGTGTCTATATAGGTGTATGAGTGCATATGATAGTCCTGTACTGAGTGACCGTAAGTATGAATGACTGTACGGGTGAGTGAGTGGATGTGTGTGTAGACCTAAGAATCAGTGAGTGGGTATGTAGTTATTGGTGTTGGAGTGTCTATGGTTTTGAGAATGGCAGTCTGTAATTTAGAGTGGGTGTATCAAAAGTTATATTAGGGTGTGAGAAGATGCATGAAATTATCACATGGATGATGTCATCAGTGATGTCATCAGTGATGTCATTTGAGATGTCATCAGTGATGTCACTGACCATGTCATGAGTGATGTAATATGTGACGTCATCAGCAGTGCATTGCGGGGCGCGAGCTATAGTTAGCTGAACTAACTATAACGGGGAATGTCACTGGTTTTGTACGAGTGAAATGTCCAACTAACTATAACTTTCCTAAAACCTATGGTTTTTTCAGTGAATTTCAAAGGTTTTTTAAATGCTAATTTCTAACTATAACGTGCCTGAAACCTATGGTTTTTTCAGTGAATATATATATATATATATATATATATATATATATATATATATATATATATATATAGGTGTAGAGTCCTCCTCCACAGGCACCACCTGTGGCTTGCTTCATCACTGGACCTGCACCCAGATCACCAAATGTGAGTGGACAGGCTCTATGCGTTTGTAAGCAGAGCTCTTGTGAAGTGAGTGCAGGGAATTATGTGAATGCCTATAGATCCTCTAGTGGTATTTTAATGAGTGAAGTCTAGGGCAAAATTAAAAACTGTGGGATATTATAAGGATTCGATGATCCGTAACATCAGTAGGTTGACATGTTTCAGCAATGCAATTGCCTGTGAAGGGTCAATCAGCTTGCTTGAGAGCCCACATTTGTTCTTACCCAGCGTTGTATGGTTGATTTTCAACATATTATTCATAGTAGCATGCATGCAAAATACAGACAATACTACTAGGACCTTTTCCCGGTATGGCCATGGCTGAAAAGAGAATAAGCATCAAGAAAAATTGTCAATAGACATTCCCTATCGGATGTCTGATTATTTCTGGCACCGTTTCCCTTAAAAGTGCAGTAAAGCATGCCACAAGTTATTGATTTATCCCTCAGTGCGCAGTGTGAGAGACATTCAGTCATGAATATCTAAAAACATTTAAAAATACACAACACAAAACTCATATGAGTGAAATTAGAATTAAAGTTAAAAAAATGGTATACAACATATACACATGAAGGATTCTAGTCTACCTACATGGCTTATCTAATCATAAGGCATCATAGGGTTTGCAGGGGAGGACAGTTCCTGTAGTCACACAATGGAAGAAAAATGTGCAATATTATCTTATTTGAAATGTGGTATGTTGGTCTTGGCTGGTATTATGGCCCCGGGGAGCGATGGGAGATCGTACTTACTTAATCAATGGAGCTGCATCTCTCCCTTATTCCCTGAATGTTACTGAACTCACGTAGCAAGGCAAACTAAATAGTGTTAGCATGTCACGTGATTGTGTTGCTATCACGTAATTGCATTGAAGTCTTTTGATTCTCGGTACTGTACAAATGTATTTCTATCGGCATTGTCATACTTGATGGTGTCATTTATTAGTGACCGAATATGCCTTTTTATAGAATGTACAGTCTCAAGACTTTGTAAGTCTCTGGCCATGTTCTTGGGAAACGTGTGCATTATGACGCGTCATGTGACTGTCAATAGGAGCGATGGGAAATGTAGTTCCCTTTCCAATGACATCAAATGCGGTGTTCTTTTTCGGGCTCAGTTCATCAAAAGGATGTAACAGAGTGGTTTCTTTGAAAACCTATTTTTATTTATTTACACCAAAAGGGGTGAGAATTCCTTGTTTCTTGCCCAAACATTCTCTCCATATGACTTAGGAGCACAGGAAATGGAGTGCCCCAGTCAATGTTTTGTAATCAAGATAGTCATAGGATAATTGTACTATATTTATCAAATATTCCCCTCTGATATGGATGGATAATTTATAAATCCACCTTTGTTCTTTTTCATATAGGATTCTTTCTAGATTCCTTCTCTCTGCTGTCACTTTCTCCAAAATGATCCATTTAAAAACATTTAGTCTGTGTTTTGCAGATAAAAAATGTTCAGCCATTTTCGTGCAACTGCGTCTACAGCGTATGGTGCTCCTGTGTTCGCTGATTCTTGTGCTTGCTTTTCTAGTAGTCATTCCTACGTATCTCAGATTACACAGGCAACTGATCATATAGACTACTTGTTTGGTATTGCAGTTTTTATGCTTTCTCAGTTGTCATGGAGTCTGTGCTGCAGGCCCACTAGTAGTATTTAATTTAAAGGCCCTGGGCATAGGTAGTTCCATTTTACTAGGGACTTACAAGTACATTAAGTATGGCAATTGGGTATAAGCAAGTGCTACCAGGTTTTAGGGAAAGAGCACAAGCACTTCTTCACTGGTTAGCAGTGGTAAAGTGCACAGAGTCCTACGGTCAGCAAAAACGAAGTCAGCTAAAAGAGATCTCAAGGAAAAAAGTTCGCAGAAAACCACGCCAGGGATGCCTGGTCTAATACCAGTGATGTGGAAGGAGTAGATCAAAGCAATTTCTTGCTCTTTCTATTGCACCTGGTGTCACATGTGTCTCACTGTATGCATGATTTGGTTAGTTATTGAAATAGAAGCTTGTAGTGGGTACTTATGGGTGGAGTTTAGAGTGCCAGTTCAGTCAGTCACACATATTACTATTACTGTGGGGTTCAGTTATCCATCAATATCAGTTTGTGACGTATCATTTTTGCTCTTGTCAGATAATGCTATAGGGTCTCTGTGTTATTCTTCTGCTCTGTGGAGGAGGTAACCCCAACTCTGTTTAAAAATATGTTACTATCATATACAATGTGTTCATAGTGCGCAATATTTACCAATTGTGTAATACATTCATCTACTGCGGGGTCTTCTGATTGACACCAGTGTTGGAGAAAGCGTATCTTACCTGCTGCTAAGGAGGTCACCAGCGTTCTGTAAGTGGGGTGTCAGTCCCATTAGATCCTCAACATCATGTAACGGTGCTAAGGGAACCGATGATAGTAAGTTAATGGTACCTGCTTCGATAATTCTGCCGATAAAGTCTACCCTTAAAGTTTTAAACTATTTCAATGGCACACAACATGGAGTAGGCCACATACCTGTCGTCTACATATTTGCAGATATCACTTAGAATAGCGCTGCCTTGTGTATCCTCTGTGTGGACCAATATCAGAGGTGTAGTATTTTGAAATTTAAGAATTTCAGTCTGGCTTCCATGGCAACAATGTCATGAGCAAACATCAGGTCAAAGCAGACTTCTTCACAGTAATCTTGTGTAGGATATTTTGGCCCTAAAGTCTTGTTTGCATTCTACCAGATTCATGTACAGCCAACAGGTTAGAGCTCCGTATATCCTCAAGACATGTCGCATGGACTGACCCCATATTTTGAGATATTGACGGATGGGGGATTCATAATTCAAGAGGTGATGGTTCTGTACTCCTCCGCAGGCAACTGTGTAACTGTCTGTAGTGCTAGTGATGCTTTTCCAACACATCAGCATCCCAACAAAGTTTGGAAAGCCTTAAATTGTCCATGGAAAAGTATTTGATCTAATGTCAGAATATCTTTCTGGTCCAGTCATGCCATGACAGGGGTCTACCGCTGATCCTAAGACTAGCATTTTTCCATATTAAGGTGGGAATGTATACATATGGATCAACTTTAAGTAATTTATTGCTTAGCTCACAGGTGAATATCATGCAGTTTATTACAGGATTCTCAAGGATGGTAGTTTCCCAAGATGAGTGAGCAATGTAGACTCAGAGCACCGTAGGGCCCAGCGTTCCAACTCAACCCATATGGGCTTCTGAATTGCTTGTGGGAGAAAATTGGGAGTATTATTGTTGTGATGTGTGGTAAGTGTATCCCACCAGGTGTTGCATGAGCCCATAAAAATACGGTTTTATCTGTTTTTTGCTTCTCCTCAACTGTATTGTTTAATGTCTGAGTCAAAGTGTTTCCTTGTATGCTTACGGATCATTATCTGCAGCGTTCCCAGGACATAATTTTATCAAGGCGCTACTTTAACTTTCATGATCTGGATTCTGACCCATTTGAAGAGGTTGCTATTCATCTACTGGAGGAAGTCATTTTTCATCAAGGCCATGAGTGGTGTTATATAGGGGTGGCCGAAAAATTCCGCTCTGCAAGTAGAGTTCACAAAGTTTTGCCCATTCCCCGCTCTGGCAAAGCTCTGCCAACTGCTGCATGCTGGAGTTTTTTCTCGTGCATGGCTCACCAACATTAAGTTGGCTAGCATGAGTGAGAATTTGACTCGCCTAGCAAGATTTTCAGGTGCTAGAATGCCTCCTGGCGAGATTTCTCAATGCAGGCAGTCGCGGCAGGTTGTGACTGTTCGCTTTGAGAATGCTGCTGCTTGAGTAGCATATCTACTCAAGTGGCAGAAAGAAGCAGTGCCCTCTGGCACACCCATGGTGTCATTCGTGTGAATTGTACAGCCCAGAACAGGCTCCCGGTGCTAAAAGTCAGCATGAGCAGCGTGACATGCCGAATTCTGCTCATTCATAGAACTCCATGGAATCTCACTGAGTTTTTATGTAACTCCACAAGTTCTCAAAAAGCGAGAGAGGGGCCCTTTAGACACCAAAGAGGTGGGGAACAAGTAAGACCAAGGTCAAATAAAATCCTCTTTGGTTCAATCAATCACTCAATTTCCATACAAACCATATCACCAAAACATAAAGGTCAAATAGAAAACACATAAAAAATAAGCAAGAATATTTCCACTATTAAAAAGGGACACATTTATTAAGCCAGTATATACTATATGTACCTTCTAAAAACATCACATTGTGCATTAAAAATTATTTTGATATGTATATTTAGAGTTTAAAAGCACCAAATTGTTGAATCCTGCACAATAAGCATATAACGTCACAATTAATACCATATACATAAATCAATACAACTTCATTAAAAAAACAACAACACAGTGGGAGAACAAATCAGACAGAATATCATGTCATTAAATCAGCACTAGTCTGTCGGATCATTTGTTTCCTGTCGAAACTTCAATGTCTCTTGACTCACAAATATCCCAGAGATCTAGCGTCCTAAGGAATAGTAGAGCATCGACGCGTTTCGGTGGGCTTTATAATATCACAGCCACCTTCTTCAGGAAAGAGATATCTCCCAGCAACAGTTTGTTCACTATGCAATATAATATACAAGAACATCAAAATTATACATTGATACTGGCTCAGACACAAGATAAAACATTTATATCCTGGTGATACAGTCCACAATCAATTCATAATCACAACCAACCTTTACCTAACATTGCAAACAATAATATTTTAATCAACCACAGTGGGTTGTCAGAAAGCGAAATGAATGATCAGAAGATTACATCCATATTAATCAACTCCTGACCTTTCTTTATAAAAATGTAATGAATAGTTCATAGAATGGAACTATCCTCAACAAATACCCACACGGTAAGTTAATTATAAGTGTGGGGAATATTTTCTCCCACCAACTCCTGACCTTCCTTTATAAAGGTATCATTGGTAGTTAATTGAGGGGGCCTAAAATAGAACACTCATCAACAAGTCCCCACAAGGTAAGTTATTCGTAAGTGTAGGGAATTTCATTCTTCCACCACCTAATAAATGAAGTACCTCAATAAATGTCAAAAACAGCTTCAGGCAGGTCTCGCTGTAGATAATGAAACCCCCCAAGTGGGGTTGAACTCAATAAAGTATGTTAATTTTGATCACACAAGGACCTGCAAATGAGTCAGAGGGGCTAAAGGTTAAAAACGTATTAGTGGCGGATCCCAAAGCACATAGGCTATCAAAAATGATAGAAATGACCTATTTTAGACGTCCACTGGATGTTAGTTACGATGATAGGTTGGTAAAAAGCTCTGATATCTGCAACTAATAGAAGGAGTATATTTCAGTTATATTTCATAAGGGAAGGTAATTTAATCCATATCGCATTCATCAATGTGTTCTATACCTTGAAGTAGGGTAAATGATGATTCCCTCAAACAAATATACAGCCAGGGAACATGTTCAAGCAAAGAGAAGAAGATTTCTCTTATAGGGTGGTTCACTCCTACCTCACCCTCAGGTCACTTGTTATCTGTAGAACATAAGCGTAAAAAATCATGTCAATTTAAGTGCACCCATTATCCTTCTCTTACTTGGTCACTCTAAACGCGACTCAATCAACTAAAAAGGCACAGAAATCCAATCTTATCCATGTGATAATAGTGCCATTCAATATCGAGGTGACTAGTTCTCATTAAAACGCTAAGGAAAGTCTTCATACTAGATATACAGTTGTATAGATTGCCCCAGAAAAAGTATCACGCCTCTTTCTAGGGCTCTAGAGGTATTAGTATCCTCCACGCATAGTCGCGCCCTTGCAACGATCTAGGCACAGTCATTTTCTTACATAGATCTGGGCTTACCATGCCCATCGTATATATCAAATAGGTCTAACTAGGGCTTGGGTATGTCATAATAAAACACCTTCTAAGGGTATTCACTTTATGCTACACCTCCTCGAAACACCTCATTATTTAGGACCATGCCCAGAGAGATCTTATTATTTCGAAAAGTTCCTGTCCCCATTAACACCTCCTTACCTTAGGAATCTCGAACTCTCTGGGGTAAAATCCTCCGAGTTCTGTCAAACCCGGCATGACTTCAATGGCGCTTTTTTATAACGATAGACGCCGATCATGTGATTCAAACACCGAATAATCCCTGCCTACCCCGCGGGCGCCATCTTGGAATGGAGCCTCACTCCTTTCAAATCGATTGGAGAACTAAAGTGCCATTTAAGACAAGTGCTTATTCAGAATTCATTATAAATGATTTAAAAACATCGATGGTCAACGCTAAAAATATGCCAAACTCAATCTCCTAAAGGAACTTGACCAAAAGAGCAGTGACACCAACTAACGCGGATCATTTCTCTAATTCTCGAACCGATCTATTTGCTCTTACGAGTCAAAAATGGGTCTATATGTGGCATACAAATTGGGGAGGCAACCACAAATGGATCTAGCGTTAGATTGCCATACTAAGTATAATCTGCGTGGTTCTATTAATAAGCCCCCGACTGCCTTTATATTCATATATCTCTCAAGTCTCCTAATACTATCATAAATTGTTTACGGGGAGAGCCCTTTATGGAAAATACTTTCTAAAGTAAAAAAGACACATCATCTCCCACTAAAATGTCTCGTTCCCATTAAAATTGGAAACACAAGGTGTGTAGATCAAGAAATGGAACCCCACTAGTAGAGTATAGGGACCAATAGTTAATTGACACTGAGTGAACGGTCCCATTCTTCTCTGGAGGTTAGACCATTGCGGACAGTGATTAGTTTGGAAATATACCATTGTTCCCTTGCCTTACGTTTCAGATTGATATTACCTCCTCTTCTGTCTATGGTAATTTTTTCCAAAATAAACCATTGGATATCCTGTTATTTATGGCCAAATTCCTCAAAATGCGCCACTGGAGGGGCATTGATTTTTTTGGTCCTTATAGCTGACGTATGCTCAAGTATTCTAATACGTAGCTCTCTACTAGTCTCTCCTACATAGCCCAACCCACAAGGGCAGCGCAAGAGGTACACAATATTCTTGCTGCTACAATTATTCAGCGTTTTTGATGACAGTATTATCCCATTGTGGTTTATTTCCTTAGTGTGTATGCATTGTGCGCATACATTACACGACCCACATCTGGAATTCCCTTTGGTCACGGTGTTGTCCAGCGTTCTCTGCATATTACGTGGTGCCTCTCTATTAGTGTGGACCAATTCATTCCTTAAATTTCTGTTTCTTTTAAATGCAAAGAGGGGTTTCTCTATTTAGTGTCTTCTTCGTCAATGAGGATTTACCAATTTCTATTAATCATATTTTTAATCTTATTGTTGACATTTGAGAACTGACTAACAAATACAATCCTATTTGTTTCCTTCTCCTTTTTCTTTCCAGTTTTGTTGATCATCGAATCCCTATCATAGAATCTGGCTTGCTTAAATGAATGCGTAATCAACCTCTTCGGGTAACCTCTGTCTTTTAATTTTCCCTTTAGTACCTCTGAATGTTTATAAAAATCATCAAGGCCAGAACAGTTTCTCCGAATACGGAGAAACTGACTAAAGGGAATGTTATCTCTTTGGGATTGAGGATGAAAGCTTGAATAGTGCAGCAATGTATTTTTATTCATAGGCTTTGTGTAGAGTTCCACCGCCAAAAGCCCATCCCTTTCTTTGATCGAAATATCAAGAAAATCTACTTTGGTCTTACTGTGTTGGGAGGTGAATCTCAAATTTTGATCCCCCAGGTTTAACCAGCTTAGAAACTCTTCCAGCTTATTCATCTCCCCTTCCCAAATGAAAAAAATATCGTCAATGTAGCGGTACCAGCCTGCTACATTTTCGAAAAAAGGGGCCAAGTTCTGCCCACCCCTAATGTTATCTTATCCACTACCATATTTTCCAGACCCCTGTTCACAAGTATTTCAGACTGTTGGGGACCAACTTCATTGGATATCCTTGAATGCTGTCTCTAGTCATGTATCTGGTTATAGGGAGATGGGATAATGCTGAATTTACAAAAGTAACATAACTCGAACACCTAGGGGAGAACCAGAACCGCACTAAATGGAAATCTCATGGGCCATGTAAACCTTTCTCCAAACAGGAGAAAACAAAGTAGGAGTTTTAAGTTGCATTTATGTACTCATAACCCAGTACGTGCGTGGCTTTGTGTGTGGGGAGAAATCAGAGACTATTGACCATTAAGTCATCTCCTGGTTGTTTTTCTCTTGCAAATTTCAGCTGGTATCTCGATTTGCCTCTCGCCTAGCTCAGGGTCTCACAATTCGATTCAGACTGTTTCTGTCATGAATCCTTCTGGCTATCCCGTTTGGTGGTACAATGATACCCTGGTGATGGTCTACGCTTTATGGAGAGGTAGACTTTGCTGACAAAGTCACACCCATGTCTGACGTGTCTAGAGTGTTTTGAAATTTTCCTTGTCATCCAGTTTACCCTATCCTGTTGTCTGGATAATAATTATAAAGGCTGAATCCATTAGTCCAAATTTGATTTTGCTTCAGCAACAACATGGTTGAAGGGATTGAAATTTCTTTCTCCTGACATTGGTCTCAGGTGAGTTGTCAGCAGTAATGCTGATTGAATAGCTCAAAGGGTCCTTTCTTCAGTTTGGCCACATGTAGTATCTTTCTGGTATGCTGATGATGTAAGAAACATTCAATTATAGGTGGGTTCCGCTATCCAGCTGGAAGTGATGAGGTCAGACACAAAGAGATTTTTGGAATTCCAGAGGAGAATTATATTCCCAGGATACATGGGATAAAGTAAACTAGGAATCCCATGATATTTTTTTTCTGACTTTTCTGGGACACGGTTGCACCCGAGTACTTCACAGGTCTTTAAAAGACCATTCACTTGTTAATGAGGCTTTGTTGTATTTCACCTCTTCTTAGCGCCCCTGCATCTCCACTCAGTCAGAGTGGAGATGCAGGGCCGCTAAGAAGAGGTGACATACAACAAAGCCTCATTAACAAGTGAATGGTCTTTTAAAGAAAAAACACAGGTACGATTTCTGCAAGGTCCGCGGGCCGCCAAGGAAGGCTTGCCGGGCCGCTGGCGGCCCGCGGGCCGTACTATGAGTACCCGTGTATTAGAGGCTGCGCGGAGGCCTGAGTGAGTGAATAGGCAGCGACACTAGGCCTGGGCGGAAAACTACACTACGCTTGCGTAGTTTGCGTAATTTGCGCAACTACGCGCTACGCGAATTGCACGTAGCACAGTGCAAAAACGCGTAGCGTAGCGGGCATTTTTTGCTTGCTTGCGGTCCTCAACGTCAAGTTGGCGACCGCGAGCGAGCAAAATGACATCCCGGCGAGACTTTTTCGTCGTTCGCGATCAGCAACATCAAGTTGCCGATCGCGAGCGTGGAAAATAAACCTCCCGGCGAGATTCTCAATGCGGGGAGGTCAGGTTTCTCATTGCGAGTGGTCGCGTATGCTCGCGACCGCTCTCGATGAGAAACTACCAGTCCACGTTGAGAAAACTGCCGCTCGAGTACAAATCTACTCGAGCGGCAGAAAACGACCGCTTGCACTGTGCAAGATGCCGTTTGCAATGATTGCACAGTGCGGACAAGCATCCTGCACTGTGCAATCATTGCGAACAGCATTTCCTACAGCACTACGCAGTTCGCGTAGTGCTACGCGTAGCTCGCGTAGTGCGAAGTGCACTTCGCGTAGCTACGCGTAGCGCTACTACGCGAACTACGCCCAGGGTTAAGCAACACTCACATACCTCACTATACTGTTAAAAGGCCTCTAGGCGCACTCCTCCAGTGTGAGGGACCAGCCACCCGTTTTCTGGCATCAATCACAGAGCATGATACAGCAACTGAGCCACAAGGGCGCCCATACCAAGTTGGCCACTGGCTCCTTACTCAATGACGTGTAAACATAAACTACGCTCAAAGTTAGTTAAACGAGCACTTTAGTATTAAATCTGTTTTATTGATAGAATACGGAGCAATGTCACCCATGCCTCAACACGCGGTATAAAACACCTAGACGCTTCATCCTTCTCCGCCCGTGACTCGTACTTGTAAAGCTGTGCTCTTTCAGAGAAAATCCCCAATGTGCGATGATTCCACACTTTTTTTTTTTCTTGGGTGGTTATAAAAGCAAACTGTTAGACCTGGCATCCTTGGCGTGGTTTCCCCTGACTTTTTGCCTCCTGTATTTTTGACACTGTGCTGCAATTCATTTTTGCTGGTTTAGATGCTTTGGGCACTTTGCCACTGCTGATCAGTTCCAAAGTGCAAGTGCTCCCTGGTTAAATTATTATTGTGATTGGTTATCCATGATTGGCATATTTGTTTTACCAGTAGGTCCCTAGTAAAGTGCACTGAGAGTGCCAGGGCTGGTGATTCAAATGCTACTAGTGGGCCTGCAGCACTGATTGTGCCACCCACATGAGTAGCCCTAAAATGGTGTCTCAGGCCTGCCACTGCAGTGCCTGTGCGCAGTTTGTTAACTGCCATGTTGTCCTGGTCAGTGTACACACCTGCCAGGCCTGACCCTTCCCTTTTCTTACACATTGGACACCCCTATGGTAGGCCCAAGGTACCCCCCTGGGCAGGGTGCAGTGTATGTGAAAGGTAGGTCATGTACTAGTGTGGGTAACATGTCCTGATAGGGAAATACTGTTAATTTCGTTTTTCACTATTGAAAGGCTATCTTGCCCATAGGATAGAATGGGGAATGCTGTGTAACATGTTTACCTGCATATCTTACGAAGTGGGGCGTCATCTCGTCCCAACCAGTCGCACTGGTAACTTGCGCCATGTTGGCTGTAATTTTATCTCCACGATAATCCATGTAATCCATTTAATCAGACTCTTTTACTCCTCTCTTTACTTAAATGTCGAATGTTATGATTCACACGCAGTTTTCTGTGCCGTTTTTCCAGATTTCTTCTGTTCGAACTGTGCCCCTCCGGACCTCTCGTAAGAACATGATTGATGCAGAGTTCATTAAAAAGGCAGTGTTTATTAAATACACCCAATGCATTTCGGGCTGGGACGCCCTTCGTAATGTTGTTGTTTATCTTGGTGTTGTTTGGGCATGACACCAATCCAGTCTGCACGCACTTTGGGAAAAGTTGGACAAGTTTGGATAGCGTTGAATATATAGGTGTCCATCCCACTTCCATAATTTACCTGCATATCTTCCCATAGCAGCAAGATAGAAAGTTGGAATCTGGTATCCCTGAACTCAGAATTTAATAACACATCTTTTAGGGAGGATGGTTTTTAAATTCTAAGTTTGGAAATAGCACTTTTAGAAAGTGGCTATTTTCTTGTTCAACCTTTCTGTGTGCCTCTGCCTGTTTGTGGATTGACTGTCTGGTTTGTCAGTGACAGGGGCTGGGGTGGCTCCAGGAGGCTGGGTGAGTCAGTACTAGACTGAATAGACCTATCTGCATGTAGAGTGGTGGGAGGAGTAGCACCTGGGGCTGAATAGGGCTGTGCCTGCCTTCCACAATGCTGGCTCCACCTACTGCGGTGCGTCTGATGGCCCAGACCCACACTCACAAAGGAAGAAGATGTGCACTGGCAGAGTGCACCCAGAACTGGTTTGGACTGTGTCCAGAACCTTCACACATGAAGAACAAAGACTTTTGGGGTATAAATGTCTGAGCTGAAAACCTAAACTTTAGACTAGGAAAAACTTTGTGATCAAGAAGGAATCCCTGCTAAAGAAGAACAGCCAGGAAGACTGAGGAAAAGTGCTGCCATTGCTGTGTGTCTGGGAGCTGACCTGCAGTTGCTGTTATTACTAAGGAAGAGGACTAAGGGACTTTCTGCTGTGTGCTGTGTCCCCTTATTTGAAGAGGAACTGTGCTGTGTGCTTTGTCCCTCTGAGGTGAACCTGTCTCCAAGGGCCTGAGAAGAGCTGGCCTCCTGTTGCAAACTCAGGGATACAAAAGTTTTGCCCAACAACTCCAGTAATTCGCCCTGCACTGTGCTCCGCTGTTGCTGCTGTCTCTGGGGATAATAGTGCACCCCCAGGACGTCGCTGATGCCGCCGTGAGCCTGCCTTGCTCACACGCTTTCCCGCTCTCCAGAAGCACCAAGAGCACTGCGTGCATCACCGCCGCCGGCCCGGGACCAGAGTGAAGTCCTGAGGGCCGGTGTTCTATCAACACCGGCCCCCGATCCCCCGAATTGCTGTTTGTCCTCTGTAAATCACCGCCACTACTCGAGCTGCCTGCCCGAGGCCGGGTCCGCTGAGGAGAGGAGCTGCGCTGTGCCCGGAGCAAAGCCGGAGGGTTGCCTAGCAATCGGGACTCCCGCGACCACGTCACCTAGGAGCAGAGCGGAAGAAGGAAGTCCTGTCTCCACCGCAGCCATGCCGCAGGAGGAGAAGGGCTCCCGACGGAGGTCCGCAAGGAAGGAGGAGACACCGCAAGAGCAGCCCCAGGTAAACGCTCCCAGCCGCGCTGTGTCTGTGCGAGGCCGGGAGCGGGTGGAGAGCCGGCGGGGGCTGCGAGTAACTGAGTAATTTTATAAAGTGCAGCGGGGCAACATTGAAGGACAGCGTCCTTTTGATTTTATAAAGTGCAGCGGGGCAACATTGAAGGACAGCGTCCTTTTGGTTTCATAAAGTGCAGTGGGAGCAATATTGAAAGACAGCGTCCTTTTGTTTGTACCGAGGGCAGCATTCCGACTACGAGCTGCGGTACAAGAGCCCGCATTCCAAAGAGGGGGAAGTCCGTGGCTCATGAACCTTACAGTGCAGGCGCTCGCAAAGGGATCAGCGCTACTGTCGTGAGATAATCAAGAGGGATATTCTCTGCACCCGTTTTTCCTTTAAGAACTGAACTGTTGAGCCCACGTTTTTGGGACTAAAAGAATTACAAAAGAACCTTGCTAAAGTGAACCTTTACCAAAGAAACCTTGCTAGAGAAAGACTATTTTTTTTTGTTGTATGTTGGTTTTATGTCGTTTTGAGTCCGCCTAATCAGATAAGGATATTTCTATTTTTATAAATAACTTGTGTACGTCCCTTTGTGGTGTTTCACTGGGTTACTGTGAGTGTTTGTCCAAATACTTTACACATTGCCTTGGGGATAAGCCTGTCTGCTCGTGCCAAGCTACCAAGGGGGTGAGCAGGGGTTATCAACAGTGTGTATCCCCCTTACCCTGACTAGAAGTAAGGGTCCCTCTTTGGACAAAGGTACTTACCTCTGCCAACTAGAGACCCCCAGATCTAACGCAAACTATATGCAATTAATATATTTTTACTTCAATCATTGCAAAGTAAAGTGATGAAGGAGGTCACAACATCTAACTTCAGGTTTTGCAGCCTCCAGAACGAGCTGGACATCTGATTACATTTTTTAAGTGAGCTATGAAGTTTTCATCACGGAAACCATAAATCAAAGGGCTCAAAAAAGTTGGAAATAAAATAAATAGAAAGTAATTAAAAAATCTGAGATACAAAACATTGTTACTCAAGAGATTTTCTGTAATCGAATTAGTGTAAGCGGTCAAACTTAGCAGTAGCTGAACAGCATGGAGCAACACAGTCTTGCTGGCCTTAGATGAAGAACCTCTGTCCACACTGATTTTCTTGGCCTCCAGCATAATTTTTGTGTAAGTGTACAAAATTATCAAAGCAACCATGGTAAAGGTAGTAGCATTAGTGGTAAACACTCCCGTTGCTTGTTGAGGTGTCACTATTAAATGCTCTCGAGTACATATTACTCTTTGAAAGAAAAAGTGGCGTTGCTCTGATGAACTGAGAATCATAATGTCGATTAAGGATGGTATGACTCCAATGACAGATAGGACCACAATAGCCACCCAGTACCTCTCCACACGGCAGATCAATGTGTGCCTTAAGGGTAAGCAAACGGCCACATAGCGCTCTAAGGCCATCGCTGCTAGGCCACTCTTACTGCTGATGAAAGTAGACGCAGAGATGGTGACAATCACATAACAGCCACTTACTGGCATTCTGTATGAAGCAAAGGATAACAATGTCAGAAGCACACAAGTGACAAGGTTCAGGGTGTCAATGAGCACAGTATATATGAAGAGGCTATAGCGGGTTTGTTCCCTCATGCGAGCTGTAGTAAAGAAGGCGTGCAGTATCAGACCAATGAAGAAGAGGAAAACTCCTAAAAACAGCAAGAGAGCGACAATTAACAGGGTCCATATCATATTGTTGCGAGCTATGACGGTGCTGGTCGTGGTTGCATTACCAGGTAGCGAAACAAAGTTCTCCATAGTTATAGAAGTGTTTGTACCGTTGGGCCTCTAGATACCACATATTTTACATGGTTCTTTATTCCTGTGAAATGTAAACAAAGAGGGATCACAGTCACGAAAGATAAGCAAAACAATCCACTAAGACACGTCCTTTCTGGCACATGATGTAGCTTTATATATCTCTATTTGTTTACACAAATCTAAAGTGTTAGAAAATGTCAGCTGAACCAATCTGCTTCATGCAAATTCTCCATCTTAGCACTTGTCATCAGTCCTTCCTTACTAAGACAACCAAGACTCTTTGTTAAGAGGCTGACAGTGGGAGATGCTAATACAATCTGTACTGACTCTGCCTACCAACGTGCACTGAATGTAAAATGCTTTCTGTCATCTAAAAGCCTTCAACACCACCCGACTGGACTACCGTGCCCACCAAATCACCATCTTGGGAGGCCACCGATCTAATCACACCCTTGACTCCGGCTGGCTAGAATGACAGAAAGCCCATGAGGAAAGGACAGGCAATCGGCCTTCTCTTGCTATGCACTCAAACTCTGGAACGCCTTGCCTCCATGAACTCCATTAATAAATGTCACCGGTTGCATCCAATTTTAGAATAACCTAAAGACTTTCCTGTTACATAAATATGTCCACTATCTCCGTATGAGTTCTTCCTCCACCCTATCCAATGCGCCTCAAGTTTAGATTCTTGCAATTGCATCGCCCCCAATAAACTTTGCAAAATGCATTCCTTGCCTCTCTCCTGTTCCATGCTCTTTTGATAGGCAGCACTCATACATTACTTGAAATATAAATATAAAGGTAGAGGTAGTCACTATTCAAGATGCCCTGTTTGCTCTGAGAAGTGCTTGCAACTGCCCCACCACCACCCATAATTAAAGCATTACACTCCTGCTGAATAGTGCTGCTATGTGCCCTTCAATATTAAAAAACAGCATTTCCTCAACACCTGTACTACCTTGTTCTATGTATTTTACTCTTGATACTTACAACGCTTAAGTCCACACTTAACAAAATCTCTTATAAATAAATACTAACATTTTAAAGAAGCTGGAAAAGCGATTGAAGACACAAAGTATGTTCTCCCATTTTTTGATAATATCTCAGGACAACCAACTTTATCTAGATCTCCGACGTCCCACCTTAAACTGCTAGCCTGGAGTGCACTGTGTGAAACAATAAGCTATCACTTTGTGTATTATCTAAAAGGAGATGGAAGCAATGTTGGACATGGTGGGTCCATCTGTAGAGTTTTTATAAGACGACAATGTAAGATATCCCTATCCACAGGCTCTCATTCAGACATGATTGCAGTGCACAGAAATATGTAAAATATGTAATATTTCCCACATACAACTCCAATTTGCTCTTAGGGTAAAGAGGTATGATCAAATTCCAAATCCAGTAATACCACTTCGCTACAGGGGATAGCACTGCCCTTTGGCAGCAGAAAAAGCTGGTGTTAACTTTTCCGCTTTAAATGTGACTTAGTATAAATATGTGATTAAAAATGACACATTTTCTTTTGAAGATTCAATGGATTGAATTCTGCTATTTTTTGTTATTGAGATTCAAGTGTAGTGATTTGATGCATACTAGGGTGGATCCTAAGATTTATGTCTTCTTTCTCAGGTGCATGAAAAATATGTCAGCCTGCATTTCAGTATCTCTAGAAAGGTATCAGTTCTCCAAAAACCATAGAACTGTTTATTTGGTTGATCTTTTCATCATTAATTTAATAACCCCTCATATGTACACAGTAGTAGAGCATGTTCTTATATATGTTTAGTCTCCACCATTAAGGTTCAGATTGACTTATTTTTAATTGCACTAATTATTGATTGTTTTAATCTCTTGTCTCCATGGACATCAAGTCACCAAAATAGTGAGAAGTAACGTCATGCACTTGTTGACGCCCTCCAGTGACATCTGAAGAAGAGACCATCATCTGAACCTTGAACCTCCAACACAAAGGCACACAACAGCAACATTTTGCAGCAAGTTAGTAAGGAAAGCTGTGAACCAAATAGGTTTCAACTTTTCTATTTCACCTAAAAAATACTACCCATGCTCTTCACCCCTCAGAATCAATACTTCTTGTGGCTCCTCTGATCCCGTTGTGGCCTGGCTCCTCCTCACAGTGAATGTAAAAAACCTCGGGAGGGAGGCAAAAGAGACAGCTTTCATGACTTCAATACTGGGGAATTATATAGTTTAGTCCCTGCACCTGCATTGTTTCAGGGACCATCTGCGCTGCTTTTACTCTCCTGGGGGCAGATTTACAAGCCCCTGGCGTCACTTTTGCGTCACTTTTCCCATGTTAAATGTGACGCAAAAGTGGCGCAAGGGGCTTGTAAATCTGCCCCCTGGTTTTTCACAAGTCTGCTTTCCCCACTTGCCAATGTGCTACTGGCCTTTAATAACGAGAACAATAACAAAAGCCCAAAAGCCTGAACCTAGCAAGGATTCAAACTCATGACCCGTAGATGTCAGAAGTAAGTGTTAAATCCTTGAGCCATCTTAATGCATGTCTCTCATCCCAGCAATGCCCTCATGTGATTGTTTTAGCTATCATGCCTGGACAATTTCCTGAAGGTTACGAAGGTAATGGATGCTAACAGTAAAATGTTTCCTATGGAGGAGGGGACATTTTTAAAGCTGTCAGATACGTAGATGAATGATAATTCAAGCACAGAATTAAACAAGCAGTTGGAACCACAAAGCTACAGAAGCTTTAAGAATTTCTACTGCACCAAATCCAGTAGGAAGAAGGTGAGTCTTCTGCTTCCTTTTACGCAGGTCTTTGAGAATTGCCAAGCACACGCACACTGAACAAGCAGTGAGGGCACAACTCATCCATGCTTGCTGGCCTTCTAGGTTGTGATGACTAATACTGAGAGAAAAAACGTATAATTGAAAAATATAACAAACAAACCTGGTTCATTCACATCACCAAAGATGAACGCCTGTGAACTGGCCTTCAAGGTTACAACAAGGTATGATGAAATAATTTACTAGAGTTATATCACCAATAGCACCCCTGAAGCAAGGGAAGCCCTTGCTACCTTCATGGCCAATGAAAGACTGTATCTAAAGATGCATGGTCCTTTGTAAGAAATTGGGTTTTTGGTTTAGAGGGGTGGAAGCCTCACTCAAGCAACAACCGCAATCCCGGTCAGTGTGAACCAAAAAAGTCACTAAATTAATCTATGATTAACCTCCTCTAGTAGCTTGGCACAAAATCAATCAGGCTTAACTTAGAGGCAATGTGTAAAGTATTTATACAGCGCACAAACAGTAATTAAGTTAAAACACAACACAAGAAAAAGCCCAAACCAATTAAGTAATTTAGAATACATTTTAATAAATAAATAACAGAACTACAAAAATCCAATCAGTAGAAAGGAGCGATGCAGCAGTTCCAAAGAGCTGTAATGCGATCCAGGCCTTTGCAAATGGTCCAATTCACACAGCAGCAGAGATGCATTGGTTCTGCTCAGGTTTGCACTGCACAGCAGAGGAGATGGGCCGGTCCTGCTAGAGCCATAGAAGCTGGCAGAACACCTTAAGCCTGCTTCCAAGGGTCGAGGTCTAGGATGGAACCACTTGGCAAAGTAGACTCTGAGAGGGCAGTGTCCAAGCACAGGTGCATGGCTGTTGGAAGCCTGTTATGTCCCCGAGGCTTCAGATCAGAAGGACAGCCAACTAGCCCTTGGAGTCTCTGTGGGTTCTGGGTTCAAGAGATTCAGGTCCAATCCTTGTCACCCAGGCAAGAGGGCAACAGGTCAGCACAGCAGGGCAGCAGTTCCTTCAGAGCAGCAGTCTAGCAGAGTGACAGTCGTTGTATCAGCACAGCAGCCCTTCTTCCTGGCAAAGTATGCACATGAAATGTACTGAAGAATTGGTGTATGAGATCGTTCTTTTATACACAGAGCCTTTGAAGTACACAGAAGTCCTGCCTTCTTGGCCCTTGCTCCAGTCTAACTACAGGGGGTATGCAGACCTTTGTGTGGAGACAGGACAGCCAATTCAAATGTAAGTGGGGTTGGGCCCAGCTCCTCCTTCCTATCCTGCCAGCGATGGCCCATCCAGTCACACCTAAACTCTCCATTGTGACTGTCTAGGAGAAATACGCAAAGCCCAGCTGTAACCCACACCCAGTCATGTGATCCAGAGGCAGGGTAAAGGCATCAAATGGTTTAGGCAATAAAATGCCAATTTTCTAAAGTGTCATTTTCAAAATTGCAATTTGAAATCCAAGTTCACCATAAGTTAGGATTTTAAATTGGGATTCCAGAGACACCAAACATGAAAGGGTGCCTGTTCCCATTTGGGAATTACACTTATAAAATATAATAAGGAAATTCCTATGAAAAAGGTAGGCCTTGCAGTAGTGAAAAAAACATAAGAGTTTTATCACAACCAGGACATTTAAAACTCAAAAGTACATGTACTACTTTTTAAGTACATTGAACCCTGCCCTCTGGGCTGTCTAGTGGCTACCCTAGGGATGACTTATACGTATTAATAGGGAAGGTTAGGGCCTGGTAAAAGGTGTAATATGCCAGGTTTACATGGCAGTTTAGAACTACACACACATGCTCTGCAATGGCAGGCCTGAGACATGCTGAAAGGGCTACCTGAGTGGGTAGCACAATCAGTGCTGCAGACCCACTAGTAGTATTTAATTTACAGGCCCTGGGCACAGGTAGTGCCACTTTACTAGGGACTTTCAAGTAAATTAAGTATGCCAATTGGCTGTAAGCCAGTGTTACCATGTTTTAGGGAAATGGCCCAAGCACTTCTGCACTGGTTAGCAGTGGTAAAGGGCACAAAGTCCTAATGCCAGCAAAAACAAAGTCAGCAAAAACAGGAGATCTCAAGGCAAAAGGTAAGGGGAAAACCACGCCAGGGATGCCAGGTCTAACACCAGTGATGTGGGAAGAGTAGATAAAAGCAATTTCTGATATCACATGTGTCTCACTGTTTGCAGGATTGTGGCGGGTATTTATGGGTGGAGTTTAGAGGGCCAGTTCAGTCGGTCACACATATTACTATTACTATAGGGTTCAGTTATCAATCAATATCAGTTTGTGATGTATCATTTTCGCTCTTGTCAGATAATGCTACAGGGACTCTGTATAATTCTTCTGTTCTGTGGATGAGGTAACCCCAAGTCTGTATAAGAATGTGTTAATGTGATATACAATGTGTTCATAGTGAGCAATCTTTATCAATTGTGTAATCCATTCATCTATCGCGGGGTCTTCTGACTGACACCAGTATTGGAGAATGCATATCTTACCTGCTGCTAAGGAGGTCGCCAGAAGGATGTTGAAGTCTTTGCTGTTCCTGAGACTTCTTGAACAGGGGGCAAGCTCTACCTCAAGCCCTTGGAGATACTTTGTCAAGCAGGGGACACACACAGTTCCTCTCCTTGGCAGAAACAGTTACTGCAGGACGACCCCAGACAGCACACAGCAAAGGGGCAGTACTTCTCCTCCAGCTTCTCCCAGCTCTTCTCCTAGGCAGAGGTTCCTCTTGAATTCCAAAAGTGATATAAAGTTCAGGGGTCTGGGCCCCACTTTTTATAGTACAAAATCCTTTGTTCTCTGGAGGCAGAGAGTGTCTGTGCTCAGCTAAAACCATTCCGGTCCTCTCTGGCCCAGCTTCCTGGCAGGAGGTGGAGACAGCCTTGTCCAAGGCAGACCAGGCCCATTCAGGTGTGAAAGAAATCTCCTCTCCCTTCTCTAAATGCAGCCCAGGTCTATTCAGCCCAGCCCTGACTCACCCTGGAAAGGCAGGACACACCTCACCCCACCCCCACCCCAAGTGGCTGTCTGAACAGAATGCACATTCCCAGCCACTGTCTCTCCAAAGCCAGACAGTCAATACACATCCCTAGCAGAGGCACACTGGATGGCTAAGCAAGAAAATGCCTACTTTCTAAAAGTGGTATTTTCAAAACCAGAATGTAAAAATCATCCTTACTAAAAGATGCATCTTTAGATTCTGAGTTCAGGCATCCTAACCTCCATTGTCCTATCTTGTTCCCATGGGCAGTTATACTTATAAGCTGTTATAAGTAAACTCCCGATTCTATCCTAGAGAACAGATAGTCTTTCAATAGTGAAAAACGTTCTTGGCAGTATTTCACTATCAGGACATGCCTCACACATCAGGACATGTCCTACCTTTCACATACACTGCACCCTGCCCACAGGGGTACCATGGGCCTACCTTAGGGGTGACTCACATGTAAGAAAAGGGAACGTTAGGTGCACTTGCCAGGTCAACATGGCAGTACTAGACTGCACACAGACACTGCAATGGCAGGCCTGGGACCCTTTTCAAAGGCTGCTTGTGTGGGTAGCACAATCAGTGCTGCAAGCCTACTAGCAGCATTTGATTTACAGGCCCTGGGCGCACACAGTGCACTGCACTAGGGACTTAGTAGTAAATCAAATAAGCCAATTATGGAAACACTAATCCATGACGACAATTTACACAGAGAGCATATGCACTTTAGCACGGATCAGCAGTGGTAAAGTGCCCAGAGTAAAAAAAACAACCAAAACAGGGTCAAAAACAGGAGGCCAAAAGGCAAATTCTGGGGATAAACCCTCTGGAAAAGCCAGGTCTAACAGCAGACCTACAGGAGACAGTGCTCTCATGAGATATTCCACTGTCACTTTTGACATTCCTCCTGTCTTGAAGTTTGTGCTGTCCGTCTAGTGTCTATTAGGGACTCAACAAACAGAAGTCGCCTGGTCAGTTGTGCAGGCAACAAGCCCCATGCAACCAGTGGTTTTAAATGGCACCATCATTTCTACGTGGCATGTGTGGAATTTTGCACTCATGTCACAGGAGTGTCTCAGAGTAATACCAGCTTGGACAGTTTCTCTAAAGTTGAGGGAGTGCGCCAGCCTTAATCCTGGTAATATTGTATCTATTAAATATCTTCCCACAATCTGGTGGGTGGGCTTACTTCCTGTCTTGTGGCTCTGCCAGTTGGTTATTTCCGATAGCCTGAGTTAATATTTAGGCAGGGTGGGTGTTAGACCTGACATTCTTGATGTGGTCTTCCCCTAACATTTTCTGCCTTCACTCCTGTTTTCTGAAATGCGTTTTTTGTTGGCACTCAGAATCTGTGCACTTTAGCACTGCTGATCAGTGCTAAAGTGCTTGTGCTCTCTCATTAAAACGTTGTAAAATTGGCGTACACCTGATTGGCACATTTAATTTACTTATAAGTGCCTCATATATGGAACTATATGTACTCTGGGCCTATAAATTAAATGCCATTAGTGGGCCTGCAGCACCAATTGTGTCACTCACTACAGTAGCACTTTAAAACATGTCTCAGGCCTGCTATTGCAGCCTGGACGGCACCAATACGCTGCAAATTCAACCTGGCAAAATACACATTTTGCCAGGCCTAAACCTTCCTTTTTAATCTACGTAAGTCACTTCTAAGGTAGGCCTTAATAAACAGTTCAGAGAGTAGGGTGCATTGTATTTAAAAAGTAGGACATGTGTTTTTAAGTTTTACATGTCCTGCTAGTAAAAAAACTCCTAAATTTGTTCTTTCACTACTGTAATGCCTACAGGACCCATAGGAAAAAAGTGGGTTGCCTTATTACATTTAATAGGTGCTAACATTTGATTGGGAACAGGTAAAAATGTCATGTTTGATCTCAAACGAATTGTAATATAAAATCCTCTTTAATGGTAAAGTTGGATTTTAAGCCATAATTCTGAAAAAGCTATGTATAGAAAGTTGGAATTTTCATGTCCTAACCATTTGGTGCATCCTGCCAATGTCCTGAGTCACATGACTCTGCTGTTAGGCTGTGTGTATTCCTCCCAGATGAAGGGCTTAGGTTTTGGCAGGATGGCCATTGTGGCAGGGTGGGAGGTAGGGTGGGTGGGGGCATAGCTATTCCCTGCCCGACTTGCACTTTAAAGGGGCTTGCCTACAGCACACACAAAAAAAGATATGTACAAGGAAGTGGAGGAGAGAGGCATTAGCCTTCCTGGCTTAACCCCTCTCTCCTCCACTTCTGAAACGCAAGGCTGCACCATATTTACATGAATGTGGTGCAGGCTTGTGTTTCCCCCTGCAATGGCGCTAAGTTTAGAAACTTAGCACCAATGCAGGCACCCTTGCACCAGAGTGCAAGGGTGTCTGTGTGCAGGAGAGGATTGTTTATGTGTAGGAAGGTGTCCCTTCCTGCACATAAACAATCCTAGAAATGCCGGGGCATATTAACAACGGCCAGCGATAATTATCGCTGGCCGTGCTTAGCGATAATTATATTATCGCAGGCCATCTCTGGTATTTATCGCCCTGGTAGCGCGTTATTAACAACATGTTACTCCAGGGCGATAAAAATTCCAGAGATAGCGAGATGATCGCCCTTTGCAGGGAACATCGCTGGTTTCCCAGCGATGTTCCCTGCAAAAGGGCGATAACCTTGCTGATACGACCCACAGGGTCGTATCAGCATAATCCACCCCCTATGTTAGGGATGGCTAAGTCAGGATTATAGCAGACGTTAGGTTTTGGCGAAAACGGCCGTTTTCGCCAAAATCTAATGTGTGCTAAAATCATGTGGGCTGCCTTGTAAATATCGCGATGTAAACATCAGCGATATTTGCAAGGTAGCCCATCTTGAGTACGCCTAGTAACGCCCACTTTGCATCTCATTGGAGATGCAAAGTGAGGCGTTAGTGAAAAAGGTGCTAACATGCAATTTATGCATGTTAGCACCCTCTTGTAAATAGGGCGCTGGTTTTATCTCCGCTTTTTTGGCTTCGTAAGCCAAAAAAGAGGAGATAAAGCCCTTGTAAATATGCCCCGCCATTCTGTCACTTTCATGCGTGCTGCTTCATACAGCACACATGAAAGTGACAAAATGGCATTTTTAAAAAAGTTTTTTTATGTACAGGAAGGGACACCTTCCTGTACATAAACAAACAATGGCATTTTGCTTTTCCCATGTGTGCTGCACAAGGCAGCACAATGGAAAAAGCAAAAACGAGAGAAATAATGCATTTCTCCTTGTTATGCCATCTTGAGACCAGTTTTTACCTGGTCTTAATTTTGGCGCTGCCTCCTATGTACGCCACCCTTGTACATAGGGGGCAGCATCAAAATGAATGGGTGTTGCGGTGGAACACCCACCACAACACCCACTGCCCACCCCTTTCACGCTAACCATAGCGTGAAAGGGGGCCTTATGTACAAGGCAGCGTTGAGCCACGTTAAGTGACTTAACTCTGCCTTGTACATAAGGCACAGCCCCTATCGCCACCACAACATCAATATAGGTGATGTTGTGGTGGCGATAGGGGCTTGTACATATGCCCATAAGAATCCTAACACTAGTCTTTTGTGACCATAGATTTCTTTGAGCCTTGATAGGAGACTAAAGGAACTTTCGAGAACTAGATGTGGGGGTAGACTAGAAATTTCCCCTACTTCAAAGGCTGGCACTAGGTATATATATTAGACCTCAGACCAACATTTCACTACCCTCCTGGTCCTATGAACAACTTTAGAAAGATAGCCTTTGACCCCCAGAGGACTGCTCTGCTTCTAGAGGCCCACCTTGTACATCATAGGACTGCCCTGCTTCTACTAGAGGACTGCCACTACCAAAGTGACACTGAGGGCTACTTGTATGGCCTCCTCTGTGAGCTACAGTGACATAACAACCTCCAGAGACCATGAACCCTACACTGTGCTGGAGTGAATCCTAACCCCCCAAAGGGTACCCCTCCAGTATAGGGCCTCGGTTGTGGTGGTGAAGGTAATGTTCCTTTCTAACCCTAAAAGTTGGGACTTAGAAAATTGTTGGAAAATGTCCCTCTCTGAAGGGTCATCCCAAACATTTCCTTTCTCCTCATCTTTCTAAGACCTAGTTTTTGTTGGCTTTAGGACTCAAGGCACTTTACCAATGCTTACTAAGGCTGAAGTGCATGTGCTCGCTCCCTAAATTGTGGTAACATTGGCTTATCCACAATTGGCATATTTAATGTACCTACAAGTCCCTAGTAAAGTACACTACATAAAGGGGGTTGGGAGCACACTGCCTCACAGTCCCAGCACAGTTCGCCCCTTTGCATCCTGGTAAATGCAGTACACAGTTCAAACTTACTTCAAAATTAGCTGGAGTTTTTCACCAAAGTTGGTGCAGACATTGCTGTATATCTCTAGACACGTGTTTCTGGGTTGAGCCCGTCATCAGTAGAGAGCAGCAGTATTAGAGAGCAAAGAAAAACCATCTGGGGTTGCTGGTAATGCTGCCAAGTTCCTCTCAGGTCACAGTACCACTCACAGGCACACAGGTGCATCTCAAAGCTTGTCAGCTTGCAAGCTCAAGGGAGCCTTTTGAGCAGAAAGGGGGTTGGGAGCACACTGCCTCACAGTCCCAGCACAGATCGCCCTTTTGCATCCTGGTAAATGCAGTACACAGTTCAAACTTACTTCAAAATTAGCTGGAGTTTTTCACCAAAGTTGGTGCAGACATTGCTGTATATCTCTAGACACGTGTTTCTGGGTTGAGCCCGTCATCAGTAGAGAGCAGCAGTATTAGAGAGCAAAGAAAAATCATCTGGGGTTGCTGGAAATGCTGCCAAGTTCCTCTCAGGTCACAGTACCACTCACAGGCACACAGGTGCATCTCCAAAGCTCGTCAGCTTGCTGGCTCAAGGGAGCCTTTTAAACAGAAAGGGGGTTGGGAGCACACTTACTCAAAGTCCCAGCACAGTTCGCCCCTTTGCATCCTGGTAAATGCAGTACACAGTTCAAACTTACTTCAAAATTAGCTGGAGTTTGTCACCAAAGTTGGTGCAGACATTGCTGTATATCTCTAGACACGTGTTTCTGGGTTGAGCCCGTCATCAGTAGAGAGCAGCAGTATTAGAGAGCAAAGAAAAAAATCATCTGGGGTTGCTGGAAATGCTGCCAAGTTCCTCTCAGGTCACAGTACCACTCACAGGCACACAGGTGCATCTCCAAAGCTCGTCAGCTTGCTGGCTCAAGGGAGCCTTTTAAACAGAAAGGGGTTGGGAGCACACTGCCTCACAGTCCTAGCACAGTTCGCCCCTTTGCATCCTGGTAAATGCAGTACACAGTTCAAACTTACTTCAAAATGAGCTGGAGTTTTTCACCAAAGTTGGTGCAGACATTGCTGTATATCTCTAGACACGTGTTTCTGGGTTGAGCCCGTCATCAGTAGAGAGCAGCAGTATTAGAGAGCAAAGAAAAATCATCTGGGGTTGCTGGAAATGCTGCCAAGTTCCTCTCAGGTCACAGTACCACTCACAGGCACACAGGTGCATCTCCAAAGCTCGTCAGCTTGCTGGCTCAAGGGAGCCTTTTAAACAGAAAGGGGGTTGGGAGCACACTGAATCACAGTCCTAGCACAGTTCGCCCCTTTGCATCCTGGTAAATGCAGTACACAGTTCAAACTTACTTCAAAATTAGCTGGAGTTTTTCACCAAAGTTGGTGCAGACATTGCTGCATATCTCTAGACACGTGTTTCTGGGTTGAGCCCGTCACCAGTAGAGAGCAGCAGTATTAGATAGCAAAGAAAAATCATCTGGGGTTGCTGGAAATGCTGCCAAGTTCGTCTCAGGTCACAGTACCACTCACAGGCACACAGGTTCATCTCCAAAGCTCGTCAGCTTGCTGGCTCAAGGGAGCCTTTTAAACAGAAAGGGGGTTGGGAGCACACTGCCTCACAGTCCCAGCACAGTTCACCCCTTTGCATCCTGGTAAATGCAGTACACAGTTTAAACTTACTTCAAAATTAGCTGGAGTTTTTCACCAAAGTTGGTGGAGACATTGCTGTATATCTCTAGACACGTGTTTCTGGGTTGAGCCCGTCATCAGTAGAGAGCAGCAGTATTAGAGAGCAAAGAAAAATCATCTGGGATTGCTGGAAATGCTGCCAAGTTCCTCTCAGGTCACAGTACCACTCACAGGCACACAGGTGCATCTCCAAAGCTCGTCAGCTTGCTGGCTCAAGGGAGCCTTTTAAACAGAAAGGGGTTGGGAGCACACTGCCTCACAGTCCCAGCACAGTTCGCCCCTTTGCATCCTGGTAAATGCAGTACACAGTTTAAACTTACTTCAAAATGAGCTGGAGTTTTTCACCAAAGTTGGTGGAGACATTGCTGTATATCTCTAGACACGTGTTTCTGGGTTGAGCCCGTCATCAGTAGAGAGCAGCAGTATTAGAGAGCAAAGAAAAATCATCTGGGGTTGCTGGAAATGCTGCCAAGTTCCTCTCAGGTCACAGTACCACTCACAGGCACACAGGTGCATCTCCAAAGCTTGTCAGCTTGCTGGCTCAAGGGAGCCTTTTAAACAGAAAGGGGGTTGGGAGCACACTGCCTCACAGTCCCAGCACAGTTCGCCCCTTTGCATCCTGGTAAATGCAGTACACAGTTTAAACTTACTTCAAAATGAGCTGGAGTTTTTCACCAAAGTTGGTGGAGACATTGCTGTATATCTCTAGACACGTGTTTCTGGGTTGAGCCCGTCATCAGTAGAGAGCAGCAGTATTAGAGAGCAAAGAAAAATCATCTGGGGTTGCTGGAAATGCTGCCAAGTTCCTCTCAGGTCACACTACCACTCACAGGTGCCTCTCCAAAGCTCGTCAGCTTGCTGGCTCAAGGGAGCCTTTTAAACAGAAAGGGGGTTGGGAGCACTCTGCTTCACAGTCCCAGCACAGTCCGCCCCTTTGCATCCTGGTAAATGCAGTGCACAGTTCAAACTTACTTCAAAATTAACTGGAGTTTTTCACCAAAGTTGGTGCAGACATTGCTGTATATCTCTAGACATGTGTTTCTGGGTTGAGCCCGTCATCAGTAGAGAGCAGCAGTATTAGAGAGCAAAGAAAAATCTTCTGGGATTGCTGGAAATGCTGCCAAGTTCCTCTCAGGTCACAGTACCACTCACAGGCACACAGGTGCATCTCCAAAGCTCGTCAGCTTGCTGGCTCAAGGGAGCCTTTTAAACAGAAAGGGGTTGGGAGCACACTGCCTCACAGTCCCAGCACAGTTCAGCCCCTTTTCATCCTGGTAAATGCAGTACACAGTTCAAACTTACTTCAAAATTAGCTGGAGTTTTTCACCAAAGTTGGTGCAGACATTGCTGTATATCTCTAGACACGTGTTTCTGGGTTGAGCCCGTCATCAGTAGAGAGCAGCAGTATTAGAGAGCAAAGAAAAATCATCTGGGGCTGCTGGAAATGCTGCCAAGTTCCAGTCGCGGCTGGTGACATTTGAAAGTGGTGGGGCGATTGTGTGAACTTATGTACTGTGATGGCTGGAGGGGCTAAATGGAGGACAGCGAAACTGGCAGTGTGTGTGGCTTTGGTGTATAGAGACAACAAAATAGAAGTATAAGGGGTACATATGAAGACATAACGGGGCTCTATTAATCCAACAACATGGAGTGAGCGTGTGTGCGTCCATCTCTCTCTCTCCTGTACTGCAATTGAGAGACATGCTATTGTCCTCCAAAACATTTCCGCTTCGTTGGGGAAAAAGGGCTGCTTGTCCATTTTCTTTCAAACCGTGGCTTTTGACACCGTTATATAAAGACCACCACGAAGTATGTTTCTATTCACAAATCACTGGATTCCTTGTGTTACAACAGCCGTGTAAAGTAAAGATTTTCCCACGCCTTATTTCATGAGTGAATGAAATGTAGTACAAGTTGCACCGGAAAACAAATCTAAAGCAGCAATATACTTTTCAGACTGTTTTACCCTCCCATGGGAAAAACGTTAAATGTATGTGAACGTTATGTATTCCTCTCACACACCACTCTGTTCTCAGTCAGCCGGCATCCAGGGAAATGATTTTTCATCCATAATGTAATCAAACAGACTAACAGGGTCATCGGTGACAACCTGCTGCTCACTCAGGGTGTCCATTGATAGCCACGAACCGAGACCTTCATCTGTCTCCGGCGGCCAGGCTCTTTGCTTGGACCCACGGAGAACAGTCATCCGCCGGGCTTGTACATCAGCGTTCTCGGACACCAAGCACGGATATCCGCCCCATGCTCAGGACATCACCCGCATTCAGACCTAGTGAGTCGAGTATCATAAAACGCACGATTGAAAAATACTTGGAAGGAAACAAGCAGGGTTTATTCACTTTCGGCCCAGAACAAAAGTGTGGAGAGGGTCTTGTGTAGGTCAGCAGCAGGAGACAGACAGGTTTAGTCGCGGACGGCATGACGGGCAGGTGGAGGGGGGAAATGGGGACGTCGCGGGGGGGAGGCAGGAGGGGTTTAATTAAAGAAAAATATAAAACTTAAATTCCCGTGCCACCACAGTTCTAGATGGGTCCCGACTCCCGCTCCCGCCGTCCTGCGTTGAGTCGTCATCAAGGAAAGGCAGCCTCCCTCCCTCCAATCCGCCAATCACAACGCTGCAATGGCAGCGTTGTGATTGGTGAGGCGCAGTGGAGAGCGTCCCAGCCAGGCCATTTTCTCCATGTAGGCTGCTGCATGCAGCCTACATAGAGAAAAAGGGAGAGTGGCCGGTCCTGCTCGAGGGCAGGGGGGGAGTGGCTTGCCCACTGTTGTGCATACTGACTGATTGGTCGGCCCCAGGGCTGACCAAACAGTCAGTACGCACAACAGTGGGCAAGCCACTCTCCCCTGCCCTCGAGCAGGACCGCCCGCCCCCAACCAGGCACTTCCGCTTTCTCGCAGTGAGAGAAGCAGAAACATAAATTGGTAGTTTTTACCATTTATGTTTCTGCCTTCTCGCACTGCGAGAAAACAGTGGGGCAATGCCCCCACGTCCCAATGGGGGAGCCGCCACTGCCAAGTTGCTCTCAGGTCACAGTACCACTCACAGGCACAAGCACACACGTGCATCTCCAAAGCTCGTCAGCTTGCTGGCTCAAGGGAGCCTTTTAAACAGAAAGGGGTTTGGGAGCACACTGCCTCACAGTCCCAGCACAGTTCTCCCCTTTGCATCCCGGTAAATGCAGTACACAGTTCAAACTTACTTCAAAATTAGCTGGAGTTTTTCACCAAAGTTGGTGCAGACATTGCTGTATATCTCTAGACACGTGTTTATGGGTTGAGCCCGTCATCAGTAGAGAGCAGCAGTATTAGAGAGCAAAGAAAAATCATCTGGGATTGCTGGAAATGCTGCCAAGTTCCTCTCAGGTCACAGTACCACTCACAGGCACACAGGTGCATCTCCAAAGCTCGTCAGCTTGCTGGCTCAAGGGAGCCTTTTAAACAGAAAGGGGGTTGGGAGCACACTTCCTCAAAGTCCCAGCACAGTTCGCCCCTTTGCATCCTGGTAAATGCAGTACACAGTTAAAACTTACTTCAAAATTAGTTGGAGTTTGTCACCAAATTTGGTGCAGACATTGCTGTATATCTCTAGACACGTGTTTCTGGGTTGAGCCCGTCATCAGTAGAGAGCAGCAGTATTAGAGAGCAAAGAAAAATCATCTGGGGTTGCTGGAAATGCTGCCAAGTTCCTCTCAGGTCACAGTACCACTCACAGGCACACAGGTGCATCTCCAAAGCTCGTCACCTTGCTGACTCAAGGGAGCCTTTTAAACAGAATGGGGGTTGGGAGCACACTGCCTCACAGTCCTAGCACAGTTCGCCCCTTTGCATCCTGGTAAATGCAGTACACAGTTTAAACTTACTTCAAAATTAGCTGGAGTTTTTCACCAAAGTTGGTGCAGACATTGCTGTATATCTCTAGACACGTGTTTCTGGGTTGAGCCCGTCATCAGTAGAGAGCAGCAGTATTAGAGAGCAAAGAAAAATCATCTGGGGTTGCTGGAAATGCTGCCAAGTTCCTCTCAGGTCACAGTACCACTCACAGGCACACAGGTGCATCTCCAAAGCTCGTCAGCTTGCTGGCTCAAGGGAGCCTTTTAAACAGAAAGGGGGTTGGGAGCACACTGAATCACAGTCCTAGCACAGTTCGCCCCTTTGCATCCTGGTAAATGCAGTACACAGTTCAAACTTACTTCAAAATTAGCTGGAGTTTTTCACCAAAGTTGGTGCAGACATTGCTGCATATCTCTAGACACGTGTTTCTGGGTTGAGCCCGTCACCAGTAGAGAGCAGTAGTATTAGATAGCAAAGAAAAATCATCTGGGGTTGCTGGAAATGCTGCCAAGTTCCTCTCAGGTCACAGTACCACTCACAGGCACACAGGTGCATCTCCAAAGCTCGTCAGCTTGCTGGCTCAAGGGAGCCTTTTAAACAGAAAGGGGGTTGGGAGCACACTGCCTCACAGACCCAGCACAGTTCGCCCCTTTGCATCCTGGTAAATGCAGTACACAGTTTAAACTTACTTCAAAATTAGCTGGAGTTTTTCACCAAAGTTGGTGGAGACATTGCTGCATATCTCTAGACACGTGTTTCTGGGTTGAGCCCGTCATCAGTAGAGAGCAGCAGTATTAGAGAGCAAAGAAAAATCATCTGGGGCTGCTGGAAATGCTGCCAAGTTCCTCTCAGGTCACAGTACCACTCACAGGCACACAGGGGCATCTCCAAAGCTCGTCAGCTTGCTGGCTCAAGGGAGCCTTTTAAACAGAAAGGGGGTTGGGAGCACACTGCCTCACAGTCCTAGCACAGTTCGCCCCTTTGCATCCTGGTAAATGCAGTACACAGTTCAAACTTACTTCAAAATTAGCTGGAGTTTTTCACCAAAGTTGGTGCAGACATTGCTGTATATCTCTAGACACGTGTTTCTGAGTTGAGCCCGTCATCAGTAGAGAGCAGCAGTATTAGAGAGCAAAGAAAAATCATCTGGGGTTGCTGGAAATGCTGCCAAGTTCCTCTCAGGTCACAGTACCACTCACAGGCACACAGGTGCCTCTCCAAAGCTCGTCAGCTTGCTGGCTCAAGGGAGCCTTTTAAACAGAAAGGGGGTTGGGAGCACCCTGCCTCACAGTCCCAGCACAGTCCGCCCCTTTGCATCCTGGTAAATACAGTACACAGTTCAAACTTACTTCAAAATTAGCTGGAGTTTTTCACCAAAGTTGGTGCAGACATTGCTGTATATCTCTAGACACGTGTTTCTGGGTTGAGCCCGTCATCAATAGAGAGCAGCACTATTAGAGAGCAAAGAAAAATCATCTGGGGTTGCTGGAAATGCTGCCAAGTTCCTCTCAGGTCACAGTACCACTCACAGGCACACAGGTGCCTCTCCAAAGCTCGTCAGCTTGCTGGCACAAGGGAGCATTTTAAACAGAAAGGGGGTTGGGAGCACCCTGCCTCACAGTCCCAGCACAGTCCGCCCCTTGCATCCTGGTAAATACAGTACACAGTTCAAACTTACTTCGAAATTAGCTGGAGTTTTTCACCAAAGTTGGTGCAGACATTGCTGTATATCTCTAGACACGTGTTTCTGGGTTGAGCCCGTCATCAATAGAGAGCAGCACTATTAGAGAGCAAAGAAAAATCATCTGGGGTTGCTGGAAATGCTGCCAAGTTCCTCTCAGGTCACAGTACCACTCACAGGCGCACAGGTGCATCTCCAAAGCTCGTCAGCTTGCTGGCTCAAGGGAGCCTTTTAAACAGAAAGGGGGTTGGGAGCACACTGCCTCACAGTCCCAGCACAGTTCGCCCTTTTGCATCCTGGTAAATGCAGTACACAGTTCAAACTTACTTCAAAATTAGCTGTAGTTTTTCACCAAAGTTGGTGCAGACATTGCTGTATATCTCTAGACACGTGTTTTTGGGTTGAGCCCGTCATCAGTAGAGAGCAGCAGTATTAGAGAGCAAAGAAAAATCATCTGGGGTTGCTGGAAATGCTGCCAAGTTCCTCTCAGGTCACAGTACCACTCACAGGCACACAGGTGCATCTCCAAAGCTCGTCGATGTCTAATCTCTACTGACGACGGATAATGATCCAGAAACACGTGTATAGAGATGGCCAGTACAATTTTGTAATTACTCGAGACAATTATGCAAGCACACACGCTCGGTGAACTGCATTGTCCACAATGCTCAGGGGCAAACCTGCTGGGAGGTGAAGCAGTGTGATCCCACATTGGTTTCCTGTTTAAAAGGCTCCCTCGAGCCGGTTGAGCTGACGAGTTCGTGGAGAGGCACCTGCACGCCTTGAGAGGTACTGTGACCTGAGAATACTTTGGCAGCCTGCTCAGCAACCCCAAATATTTGATGCCTAATCTCTACTGATGACGGATAATGATCCAGAAACACGTGTATAGAGATGGCCAGTACAACTTTGTAATTACTCGAGACAATTCTGCAAGCACACACGCTTGGTGAACTGCATTGACCACAATTCTCAGGGGCGAACCTGCTGGGAGGTGAAGCAGTGTGATCCCACATTGGTTTCCTGTTTAAAAGGCTCCCTCGAGCCTGTTGAGCTGACGAGTTCGTGGAGAGGCACCTGCGCGCCTTGAGAGGTACTGTGACCTGAGAATACTTTGGCAGCCTGCTCAGCAACCCCAAATATTTGATGCTAATCTCTACTGACGACGGATAATGATCCAGAAACACGTGTATAGAGATGGCCTGTACAACTTTGTAATTACTCGAGACAATTCTGCAAGCAAACACGCTTGGTGAACTGAATTGACCACAATGCTCAGGGGCAAACCTGCTGGGAGGTGAAGCAGTGTGATCCCATATTGGTTTCCTGTTTAAAAGGCTCCCTCGAGCCGGTTGAGCTGACGAGCTCGTGGAGAGGCACCTGCGCGCCTTGGAGAGGTACTGTGACCTGAGAATACTTTGGCAGCCTGCTCAGCAACCCCAAATATTTGATGCCTAATCTCTACTGACGACGGATAATGATCCAGAAACACGTGTATAGAGATGGCCAGTACAACTTTGTAATTACTCGAGACAATTCTGGAAGCACACACGCTTGGTGAACTGCATTGACCACAATGCTCATGGGTGAACCTGCTGGGAGGTGAAGCAGTGTGATCCCACCTTGGTTTCCTGTTTAAAAGGCACCCTCGAGCCGGTTGAGCTGACGAGCTCGTGGAGAGGCACGTGCGCGCCTTGAGAGGTACTGTGACCTGAGAATACTTTGGCAGCCTGCTCAGCAACCCCAAATATTTGATGCCTAATCTCTACTGACGACGGATAATGATCCGGAAACACGTGTAAAGAGATGGCCAGTACAACTTTGTAATTACTCGAGACAATTCTGCAAGCACACACGCTTGGTGAACTGCATTGACCACAATGCTCAGGGGCGCACCTGCTGGGAGGTCAAGCAGTGTGATCCCACATTGGTTTCCTGTTTAAAAGACTCCCTCGAGCCAGTTGAGCTGACGAGCTCGTGGAGAGGCACCTGCGCGCCTTGAGAGGTACTGTGACCTGAGAATACTTTAGCAGCCTGCTCAGCAACCCCGAATATTTGATGCCTAATCTCTACAGACGACGGATAATGATCCAGAAACACGTGTATAGAGATGGCCAGTACAACTTTGTAATTACTCGAGACAATTCTGCAAGCACACTCGCTTGGTGAACTGCATTGACCACAATGCTCAGGGGCGAACCTGCTGGGAGGTGAAGCAGTGTGATCCCACATTGGTTTCCTGTTTAAAAGGCTCCCTCGAGCCGGTTGAGCTGACGAGCTCGTGGAGAGGCACCTGCGCACCTTGAGAGGTACTGTGACCTGAGAATACTTTGGCAACCTGCTCAGCAACCCCAAATATTTGATGCCTAATCTCTACTGACGACGGATAATGATCCAGAAACACGTGTATAGAGATGGCCAGTACAACTTTGTAATTACTCGAGACAATTCTGCAAGCAAACACGTTTGGTGAACTGCATTGACCACAATGCTCAGGGGCGAACCTGCTGGGAGGTGAAGCAGTGGGATCCCACATTGGTTTCCTGTTTAAAAGGCTCCCTCGAGCCGGTTGAGCTGACGAGCTCGTGGAGAGGCACCTGCGCGCCTTGAGAGGTACTGTGACCTGAGAATACTTTGGCAGCCTGCTCAGCAACCCCAAATATTTGATGCCTAATCTCTACTGACGACGGATAATGATCCAAAAACACGTGTATTGAGATGGCCAGTACAACTTTGTAATTACTCGAGACAATTCTGCAAGCACACACGCTTGGTGAACTGCATTGACCACAATGCTCAGGGGCGAACCTGCTGGGAGGTGAAGCAGTGTGATCCCACATTGGTTTCCTGTTTAAAAGGCTACCTCGAGCCGGTTGAGCTGACGAGCTCGTGGAGAGGCACCTGCGCGCCTTGAGAGGTACTGTGACCTGAGAATACTTTGGCAACCTGCTCAGCAACCCCAAATATTTGATGCCTAATCTCAACTGACGACGGATAATGATCCAGAAACACGTGTATAGAGATGGCCAGTATAACTTTGTAATTACTCGAGACAATTCTGCAAGCAAATACGTTTGGTGAACTGCATTGACCACAATGCTCAGGGGCGAACCTGCTGGGAGGTGAAGCCGTGTGATCCCACATTGGTTTCCTGTTTAAAAGGCTCCCTCGAGCCGGTTGAGCTGACGAGCTCGTGGAGAGGCACCTGCGCGCCTTGAGAGGTACTGTGACCTGAGAATACTTTGGCAGCCTGCTCAGCAACCCCAAATATTTGATGCCTAAACTCTACTGACGACGGATAATGATCCAGAAACACGTGTATAGAGATGGCCAGTACAACTTTGTAATTACTCAAGACAATTCTGCAAGCACACACGCTTCGTGAACTGCATTGACCACAATGCTCAGGGGCGAACCTGCTGGGAGGTGAAGGAGTATGATCCAACATTGGTTTCCTGTTTAAAAGGCTCCCTCGAGCCGGTTGAGCTGACGAGCTCGTGGAGAGGCACCTGCGCGCCTTGAGAGGTACTGTGACCTGAGAATACTTTGGCAGCCTTCTCAGCAACCCCAAATATTTGATGCCTAATCTCTACTGACGACGGATAATGATCCAGAAACTCGTGTATAGAGATGGCCAGTTCAACTTTGCACTTACTAGAGACAATTCTGCAAGCACACACGCTTGGTGAACTGCATTGACAACAATGCTCAGGGGCGAACCTGCTGGGAGGTGAAGCAGTGTGATCCCACATTGGTTTCCTGTTTAAAAGGCTCCCTCGAGCTGGTTGAGCTGACGAGCTCGTGGAAAGGCACCTGCGCGCCTTGAGAGGTACTGTAACCTGAGAATACTTTGGCAGCCTGCTCAGCAACCCCAAATATTTGATGCCTAATCTCTACTGACAACGGATAATGATCCAGAAACACGTGTATAGAGATGGCCAGTACAACTTTGTAATTACTCGAGACAATTCAGCAAGCAAACACGCTTGGTGAACTGCATTGACCACAATGCTCAGGGGCGAACCTGCTGGGAGGTGAAGCAGTGTGATCCCACATTGGTTTCCTGTTTAAAAGGCTCCTCGAGCCGGTTGAGCTGATGAGCTCGTGGAGAGGCACCTGCGCGCCTTGAGAGGTACTGTGACCTGAGAATACTTTGGCAGCCTGCTCAGCAACCCCAAATATTTGATGCCTAATCTCTACTGACGACGGATAATGATCCAGAAACACGTGTATAGAGATGGCCAGTACAACTTTGTAATTCCTGGAGACAATTCTGCAAGCACACACGCTTGGTGAACTGCATTGACCACAATGCTCAGGGGCAAACCTGCTGGGAGGTGAAGCAGTGTGATCCCATATTGGTTTCCTGTTTAAAAAGCTCCCTCGAGCCGGTTGAGCTGACGAGCTCGTGGAGAGGCACCTGCGCGCCTTGAGAGGTACTGTGACCTGAGAATACTTTGGCAGCCTGCTCAGCAACCCCAAATATTTGATGCCTAATCTCTACTGACGACGGATAATGATCCAGAAACACGTGTATAGAGATGGCCAGTACAACTTTGTAATTACTTGAGACAATTCTGCAAGCACACACGCTTGGTGAACTGCATTGACCACAATGCTCAGGGGCGAACCTGCTGGGAGGTGAAGCAGTATGATCCCATATTGGTTTCCTGTTTAAAAGGCTCCCTCGAGCCGGTTGAGCTGACGAGCTCGTGGAGAGGCACGTGCGCGCCTTGAGAGGTACTGTGACCTGAGAATATTTTGGCAGCCTGCTCAGCAACCCCAAATATTTGATGCCTAATCTCTACTGACGACGGATAATGATCCAGAAACACGTGTATAGAGATGGCCAGTACAACTTTGTATTTACTCGAGACAATTCTGCAAGCACACACGCTTGGTGAACTGCATTGACCACAATGCTCAGGGGCGCACCTGCTGGGAGGTCAAGCAGTGTGATCCCACATTGGTTTCCTGTTTAAAAGGCTCCCTCGAGCCAGTTGAGCTGACGAGCTCGTGGAGAGGCACCTGCGCGTCTTGAGAGGTACTGTGACCTGAGAATACTTTAGCAGCCTGCTCAGCAACCCCGAATATTTGATGCCTAATCTCTACTGACGACGGATAATGATCCAGAAACACGTGTATAGAGATGGCCAGTACAACTTCGTAATTACTCGAGACAATTCTGCAAGCACACACGCTTGGTGAACTGCATTGACCACAATGCTCAGGGGCGAACCTGCTGGGAGGTGAAGCAGTGTGATCCCACATTGGTTTCCTGTTTAAAAGGCTCCCTCAAGCCGGTTGAGCTGACGAGCTCGTGGAGAGGCACCTGCGCGCCTTGAGAGGTACAGTGACCTGAGAATACTTTGGCAACCTGCTCAGCAACCCCAAATATTTGATGCCTAATCTCTACTGACGACGGATAATGATCCAGAAACACGTGTATAGAGATGGCCAGTACAACTTTGTAATTACTCGAGACAATTCTGCAAGCACACACGCTTGGTGAACTGCATTGACCACAATGCTCAGGGGCTAACCTGCTGGGAGGTGAAGCAGTGTGATCCCACATTGGTTTCCTGTTTAAAAGGCTCCCTCGAGCCGGTTGAGCTGACAAGCTCGTGGAGAGGCACCTGCGCGCCTTGAGAGGTACTGTGACCTGAGAATACTTTGGCAGCCTGCTCAGCAACCCCAAATATTTGATGCCTAATCTCTACTGACGACGGATAATGATCCAGAAACACGTGTATAGAGATGGCCAGTACAACTTTGTAATTACTCTAGACAATTCTGCAAGCACACACGCTTGGTGAACTGCATTGACCACAATGCTCAGGGGCGCACCTGCTGGGAGGTCAAGCAGTGTGATCCCACATTGGTTTCCTGTTTAAAAGGCTCCCTCGAGCCAGTTGAGCTGACGAGCTCGGGGAGAGGCACCTGCGCGCCTTGAGAGGTACTGTGACCTGAGAATACTTTAGCAGCCTGCTCAGCAACCCCAAATATTTGATGCCTAATCTCTACTGACGACGGATAATGATCCAGAAACACGTGTATAGAGATGGCCAGTACAACTTTGTAATTACTTGAGACAATTCTGCAAGCACACACGCTTGGTGAACTGCATTGACCACAATGCTCAGGGGCGAACCTGCTGGGAGGTGAAGCAGTGTGATCCCATATTGATTTCCTGTTTAAAAGGCTCCCTCGAGCCGGTTGAGCTGACGAGCTCGTGGAGAGGCACGTGCGCGCCTTGAGAGGTACTGTGACCTGAGAATACTTTGGCAGCCTGCTCAGCAACCCCAAATATTTGATGCCTAATCTCTACTGACGACGGATAATGATCCGGAAACACGTGTATAGAGATGGCCAGTACAACTTTGTAATTACTCGAGACAATTCTGCAAGCACACACGCTTGGTGAACTGCATTGACCACAATGCTCAGGGGCGCACCTGCTGGGAGGTCAAGCAGTGTGATCCCACATTGGTTTCCTGTTTAAAAGGCTCCCTCGAGCCAGTTGAGCTGACGAGCTCGTGGAGAGGCACCTGCGCGCCTTGAGAGGTACTGTGACCTGAGAATACTTTAGCAGCCTGCTCAGCAACCCCGAATATTTGATGCCTAATCTCTACAGACGACGGATAATGATCCAGAAACACGTGTATAGAGATGGCCAGTACAACTTTGTAATTACTCGAGACAATTCTGCAAGCACACACGCTTGGTGAACTGCATTGACCACAATGCTCAGGGGCGAACCTGCTGGGAGGTGAAGCAGTGTGATCCCACATTGGTTTCCTGTTTAAAAGGCTCCCTCGAGCCGGTTGAGCTGACGAGCTCGTGGAGAGGCACCTGCGCACCTTGAGAGGTACTGTGACCTGAGAATACTTTGGCAACCTGCTCAGCAACCCAAAATATTTGATGCCTAATCTCTACTGACGACGGATAATGATCCAGAAACACGTGTATAGAGATGGCCAGTACAACTTTGTAATTACTCGAGACAATTCTGCAAGCAAACACGTTTGGTGAACTGCATTGACCACAATGCTCAGGGGCGAACCTGCTGGGAGGTGAAGCAGTGGGATCCCACATTGGTTTCCTGTTTAAAAGGCTCCCTCGAGCCGGTTGAGCTGACGAGCTCGTGGAGAGGCACCTGCGCGCCTTGAGAGGTACTGTGACCTGAGAATACTTTGGCAGCCTGCTCAGCAACCCCAAATATTTGATGCCTAATCTCTACTGACGACGGATAATGATCCAGAAACACGTGTATTGAGATGGCCAGTACAACTTTGTAATTACTCGAGACAATTCTGCAAGCACACACGCTTGGTGAACTGCATTGACCACAATGCTCAGGGGCGAACCTGCTGGGAGGTGAAGCAGTGTGATCCCACATTGGTTTCCTGTTTAAAAGGCTCCCTCGAGCCGGTTGAGCTGACAAGCTCGTGGAGAGGCACCTGCGCGCCTTGAGAGGTACTGTGACCTGAGAATACTTTGGCAGCCTGCTCAGCAACCCCAAATATTTGATGCCTAATCTCTACTGACGACGGATAATGATCCAGAAACACGTGTATAGAGATGGCCAGTACAACTTTGTAATTACTCTAGACAATTCTGCAAGCACACACGCTTGGTGAACTGCATTGACCACAATGCTCAGGGGCGCACCTGCTGGGAGGTCAAGCAGTGTGATCCCACATTGTTTTCCTGTTTAAAAGGCTCCCTCGAGCCAGTTGAGCTGACGAGCTCGGGAGAGGCACCTGCGCGCCTTGAGAGGTACTGTGACCTGAGAATACTTTAGCAGCCTGCTCAGCAACCCCAAATATTTGATGCCTAATCTCTACTGACGACGGATAATGATCCAGAAACACGTGTATAGAGATGGCCAGTACAACTTTGTAATTACTTGAGACAATTCTGCAAGCACACACGCTTGGTGAACTGCATTGACCACAATGCTCAGGGGCGAACCTGCTGGGAGGTGAAGCAGTGTGATCCCATATTGGTTTCCTGTTTAAAAGGCTCCCTCGAGCCGGTTGAGCTGACGAGCTCGTGGAGAGGCACGTGCGCGCCTTGAGAGGTACTGTGACCTGAGAATACTTTGGCAGCCTGCTCAGCAACCCCAAATATTTGATGCCTAATCTCTACTGACGACGGATAATGATCCGGAAACACGTGTATAGAGATGGCCAGTACAACTTTGTAATTACTCGAGACAATTCTGCAAGCACACACGCTTGGTGAACTGCATTGACCACAATGCTCAGGGGCGCACCTGCTGGGAGGTCAAGCAGTGTGATCCCACATTGGTTTCCTGTTTAAAAGGCTCCCTCGAGCCAGTTGAGCTGACGAGCTCGTGGAGAGGCACCTGCGCGCCTTGAGAGGTACTGTGACCTGAGAATACTTTAGCAGCCTGCTCAGCAACCCCGAATATTTGATGCCTAATCTCTACAGACGACGGATAATGATCCAGAAACACGTGTATAGAGATGGCCAGTACAACTTTGTAATTACTCGAGACAATTCTGCAAGCACACACGCTTGGTGAACTGCATTGACCACAATGCTCAGGGGCGAACCTGCTGGGAGGTGAAGCAGTGGGATCCCACATTGGTTTCCTGTTTAAAAGGCTCCCTCGAGCCGGTTGAGCTGACGAGCTCGTGGAGAGGCACCTGCGCGCCTTGAGAGGTACTGTGACCTGAGAATACTTTGGCAGCCTGCTCAGCAACCCCAAATATTTGATGCCTAATCTCTACTGACGACGGATAATGATCCAGAAACACGTGTATTGAGATGGCCAGTACAACTTTGTAATTACTCGAGACAATTCTGCAAGCACACACGCTTGGTGAACTGCATTGACCACAATGCTCAGGGGCGAACCTGCTGGGAGGTGAAGCAGTGTGATCCCACATTGGTTTCCTGTTTAAAAGGCTACCTCGAGCCGGTTGAGCTGACGAGCTCGTGGAGAGGCACCTGCGCGCCTTGAGAGGTACTGTGACCTGAGAATACTTTGGCAACCTGCTCAGCAACCCCAAATATTTGATGCCTAATCTCAACTGACGACGGATAATGATCCAGAAACACGTGTATAGAGATGGCCAGTATTTTGTAATTACTCGAGACAATTCTGCAAGCAAATACGTTTGGTGAACTGCATTGACCACAATGCTCAGGGGCGAACCTGCTGGGAGGTGAAGCCGTGTGATCCCACATTGGTTTCCTGTTTAAAAGGCTCCCTCGAGCCGGTTGAGCTGATGAGCTCGTGGAGAGGCACGTGCGCGCCTTGAGAGGTACTGTGACCTGAGAATACTTTGGCAGCCTGCTCAGCAACCCCAAATATTTGATGCCTAATCTCTACTGACGACGGATAATGATCCGGAAACACGTGTATAGAGATGGCCAGTACAACTTTGTAATTACTCGAGACAATTCTGCAAGCACACACGCTTGGTGAACTGCATTGACCACAATGCTCAGGGGCGCACCTGCTGGGAGGTCAAGCAGTGTGATCCCACATTGGTTTCCTGTTTAAAAGGCTCCCTCGAGCCAGTTGAGCTGACGAGCTCGTGGAGAGGCACCTGCGTGCCTTGAGAGGTACTGTGACCTGAGAATACTTTAGCAGCCTGCTCAGCAACCCCGAATATTTGATGCCTAATCTCTACAGACGACGGATAATGATCCAGAAACACGTGTATAGAGATGGCCAGTACAACTTTGTAATTACTCGAGACAATTCTGCAAGCACACACGCTTGGTGAACTGCATTGACCACAATGCTCAGGGGCGAACCTGCTGGGAGGTGAAGCAGTGTGATCCCACATTGGTTTCCTGTTTAAAAGGCTCCCTCGAGCCGGTTGAGCTGACGAGCTCGTGGAGAGGCACCTGCGCACCTTGAGAGGTACTGTGACCTGAGAATACTTTGGCAACCTGCTCAGCAACCCCAAATATTTGATGCCTAATCTCTACTGACGACGGATAATGATCCAGAAACACGTGTATAGAGATGGCCAGTACAACTTTGTAATTACTCGAGACAATTCTGCAAGCAAACACGTTTGGTGAACTGCATTGACCACAATGCTCAGGGGCGAACCTGCTGGGAGGTGAAGCAGTGTGATCCCACATTGGTTTCCTGTTTAAAAGGCTACCTCGAGCCGGTTGAGCTGACGAGCTCGTGGAGAGGCACCTGCGCGCCTTGAGAGGTACTGTGACCTGAGAATACTTTGGCAACCTGCTCAGCAACCCCAAATATTTGATGCCTAATCTCAACTGACGACGGATAATGATCCGGAAACACGTGTATAGAGATGGCCAGTATTTTGTAATTACTCGAGACAATTCTGCAAGCAAATACGTTTGGTGAACTGCATTGACCACAATGCTCAGGGGCGAACCTGCTGGGAGGTGAAGCCGTGTGATCCCACATTGGTTTCCTGTTTAAAAGGCTCCCTCGAGCCGGTTGAGCTGACGAGCTCGTGGAGAGGCACCTGCGCGCCTTGAGAGGTACTGTGACCTGAGAATACTTTGGCAGCCTGCTCAGCAACCCCAAATATTTGATGCCTAAACTCTACTGACGACGGATAATGATCCAGAAACACATGTATAGAGATGGCCAGTACAACTTTGTAATTACTCAAGACAATTCTGCAAGCACACACGCTTCGTGAACTGCATTGACCACAATGCTCAGGGGCGAACCTGCTGGGAGGTGAAGCAGTATGATCCCACATTGGTTTCCTGTTTAAAAGGCTCCCTCGAGCCGGTTGAGCTGACGAGCTCGTGGAGAGGCACCTGCGCGCCTTGAGAGGTACTGTGACCTGAGAATACTTTGGCAGCCTTCTCAGCAACCCCAAATATTTGATGCCTAATCTCTACTGACGACGGATAATGATCCAGAAACTCGTGTATAGAGATGGCCAGTTCAACTTTGCAATTACTAGAGACAATTCTGCAAGCACACACGCTTGATGAACTGCATTGACAACAATGCTCAGGGGCGAACCTGCTGGGAGGTGAAGCAGTGTGATCCCACATTGGTTTCCTGTTTAAAAGGCTCCCTCGAGCCGGCTGAGCTGACGAGCTCGTGGAGAGGCACCTGCGCGCCTTGAGAGGTACTGTGACCTGAGAATACTTTGGCAGCCTGCTCAGCAACCCCAAATATTTGATGCCTAATCTCTACTGACGACGGATAATGATCCAGAAACACGTGTATAGAGATGGCCAGTACAACTTTGTAATTACTCGAGACAATTCTGGAAGCACACACGCTTGGTGAACTGCATTGACCACAATGCTCATGGGTGAACCTGCTGGGAGGTGAAGCAGTGTGATCCCACCTTGGTTTCCTGTTTAAAAGGCTCCCTCGAGCCGGTTGAGCTGACGAGCTCGTGGAGAGGCACCTGCGCGCCTTGAGAGGTACTGTGTCCTGAGAATACTTTGGCAGCCTGCTCAGCAACCCCAAATATTTGATGCCTAATCTCTACTGACGACGGATAATGATCCAGAAACACGTGTATAGAGATGGCCAGTACAACTTTGTAATTACTCGAGACAATTCTGCAAGCACACACGCTTGGTGAACTGCATTGACCACAATGCTCAGGGGCGAACCTGCTGAGAGGTGAAGCAGTGTGATCCCATATTGGTTTCCTGTTTAAAAGGCTCCCTCGAACCGGTTGAGCTGACGAGCTCGTGGAGAGGCACCTGCGCGCCTTGAGAGGTACTGTGACCTGAGAATACTTTAGCAGCCTGCTCAGCAACCCCAAATATTTTATGCCTAATCTCTACTGACGACGGATAATGATCCAGAAACATGTGTATAGAGATGGCCAGTACAACTTTGTAATTACTCGAGACAATTCTGCAAGCACACACGCTTGGTGAACTGCATTGACCACAATGCTCAGGGACGAACCTGCTGGGAGGTGAAGCAGTGTGATCCCACATTGGTTTCCTGTTTAAAGGCTCCCTCGAGCTGGTTGAGCTGACGAGCTCGTGGAGAGGCACCTGCGTGCCTTGAGAGGTACTGTGACCTGAGAATACTTTGGCAGCCTGCTCAGCAACCCCAAATATTTGATGCCTAATCTCTACTGACGACAGATAATGATCCAGAAACACGTGTATAGAGATGGCCAGTACAACTTTGTAATAACTCGAGACAATTCTGCAAGCACACACGCTTGGTGAACTTCATTGACCACAATGCTCAGGGCGAACCTGCTGGGAGGTGAAGCAGTGTGATCCCACATTGGTTTCCTGTTTAAAAGGCTCCCTCGAGCCGGTTGAGCTGACGAGCTCGTGGAGAGGCACCTGCGCGCCTTGAGAGGTACTGTGACCTGAGAATACTTTGGCAGCCTGCTCAGCAACCCCAAATATTTGATGCCTAATCTCTACTGACGACGGATAATGATCCAGAAACACGTGTATAGAGATGGCCAGTACAACTTTGTAATTACTCGAGACAATTCTGGAAGCACACACGCTTGGTGAACTGCATTGACCACAATGCTCATGGGTGAACCTGCTGGGAGGTGAAGCAGTGTGATCCCACCTTGGTTTCCTGTTTAAAAGGCTCCCTCGAGCCGGTTGAGCTGACGAGCTCGTGGAGAGGCACCTGCGCGCCTTGAGAGGTACTGTGTCCTGAGAATACTTTGGCAGCCTGCTCAGCAACCCCAAATATTTGATGCCTAATCTCTACTGACGACGGATAATGATCCAGAAACACGTGTATAGAGATGGCCAGTACAACTTTGTAATTACTCGAGACAATTCTGCAAGCACACACGCTTGGTGAACTGCATTGACCACAATGCTCAGGGGCGAACCTGCTGAGAGGTGAAGCAGTGTGATCCCATATTGGTTTCCTGTTTAAAAGGCTCCCTCGAACCGGTTGAGCTGACGAGCTCGTGGAGAGGCACCTGCGCGCCTTGAGAGGTACTGTGACCTGAGAATACTTTAGCAGCCTGCTCAGCAACCCCAAATATTTTATGCCTAATCTCTACTGACGACGGATAATGATCCAGAAACATGTGTATAGAGATGGCCAGTACAACTTTGTAATTACTCGAGACAATTCTGCAAGCACACACGCTTGGTGAACTGCATTGACCACAATGCTCAGGGACGAACCTGCTGGGAGGTGAAGCAGTGTGATCCCACATTGGTTTCCTGTTTAAAAGGCTCCCTCGAGCTGGTTGAGCTGACGAGCTCGTGGAGAGGCACCTGCGTGCCTTGAGAGGTACTGTGACCTGAGAATACTTTGGCAGCCTGCTCAGCAACCCCAAATATTTGATGCCTAATCTCTACTGACGACAGATAATGATCCAGAAACACGTGTATAGAGATGGCCAGTACAACTTTGTAATAACTTGAGACAATTCTGCAAGCACACACGCTTGGTGAACTTCATTGACCACAATGCTCAGGGCGAACCTGCTGGGAGGTGAAGCAGTGTGATCCCACATTGGTTTCCTGTTTAAAAGGCTCCCTCGAGCCGGTTGAGCTGACGAGCTCATGGAGAGGCACCTGCGCGCCTTGAGAGGTACTGTGACCTGAGAATACTTTGGCACCCTGCTCAGCAACCCCAAATATTTGATGACTAATCTCTACTGACGACGGATAATGATCCAGAAACATGTGTATAGAGATGGCCAGTACAACTTTGTAATTACTCGAGACAATTCTGCAAGCACACAGGCTTGGTGAACTGCATTGACCACAATGCTCAGGGGTGACCCTGCTGGGAGGTGAAGCAGTGTGATCCCACATTGGTTTCCTGTTTAAAAGGCTCCCTCGAGCCGGTTGAGCTGACAAGCTCGTAGAGAGGCACCTGCGCACCTTGAGAGGTGCTGTGACCTGAGAATACTTTAGCAGCCTGCTCAGCAACCCCAAATATTTGATGCCTAATCTCTACTGACGATGGATAATGATCCAGAAACACGTGTATAGAGATGGCCAGTACAACTTTGTAATTACTCGAGAAAATTCTGCAAGCACACACGCTTGGTGAACTGCATTGACCACAATGCTCAGGGGTGAACCTGCTGGGAGGTGAAGCAGTGTGATCCCACATTGGTTTCCTGTTTAAAAGGCTCCCTCGAACCTTTTGAGCTGACGAGCTCATGGAGAGGCACCTGCGCGCCTTGAGAGGTACTGTGACCTGAGAATACTTTGGCAGCCTGCTCAGCAACCCCAAATATTTGATGCCTAATCTCTACTGACGACGGATAATGATTCAGAAACACGTGTATAGAGATGGCCAGTACAACTTTGTAATTACTCGAGACAATTCTGCAAGCACACAGGCTTTGTGAACTGCATTGACCACAATGCTCAGGGGCGAACCTGCTGGGAGGTGAAGCAGTGTGATCCCACATTGGTTTCCTGTTTAAAAGGCTCCCTCGAGCCGGTTGAGCTGACGAGCTCGTGGAGAGGCACCTGCGGGCCTTGAGAGGTACTGTGTCCTGAGAATACTTTGGCAGCCTGCTCAGCAACCCCAAATATTTGATGCCTAATTTCTACTGACGACGGATAATGATCCAGAAACACGTGTGTAGAGATGGCCAGTCAACTTTGTAATTACTCGAGACAATTCTGCAAGCACACACGCTTGGTGAACTGCACTGACCACAATGCTCAGAGGCGAACCTGCTGGGAGGTGAAGCAGTGTGATCCCACATTGGTTTCCTGTTTAAAAGGCTCCCTCGAGCCGGTTGAGCTGACGAGCTCGTGGAGAGGCACATGCGCGCCTTGAGAGGTACTGTGACTTGAGAATACTTTGGCAGCCTGCTCAGCAACCCCAAATATTTGATGCCTAATCTCAACTGACGACGGATAATGATCCAGAAACATGTGTATAGAGATGGCCAGTACAACTTTGTAATTACTCGAGACAATTCTGGAAGCACACACGCTTGGTGAACTGCATTGACCACAATGCTCAGGGGTGAACCTGCTGGGAGGTGAAGCAGTGTGATCCCACATTGGTTTCCTGTTAAAAAGGCTCCCTCGAGCCGGTTGAGCTGACGAGCTCGTGGAGAGGCACCTGCGCGCCTTGAGAGGTACTGTGACCTGAGAATACTTTGGCAGCCTGCTCAGAAACCCCAAATATTTGATGCCTAATCTCTACTGATGACGGATAATGATCCAGAAACACGTGTATAGAGATGGCCAGTACAACTTTGTAATTACTCGAGACAATTCTGCAAGCACACACGCTTGGTGAACTGCATTGACCACAATGCTCACGGGCGAACCTGCTGGGAGGTGAAGCAGTGTGATCCCACATTGGTTTCCTGTTTAAAAGGCTCCCTCGAGCCGGTTGAGCTGACGAGCTCGTGGAGAGGCACCTGCGCACCTTGAGAGGTACTGTGACCTGAGAATACTTTGGCAACCTGCTCAGCAACCCCAAATATTTGATGCCTAATCTCTACTGACGACGGATAATGATCCAGAAACACGTGTATTGAGATGGCCAGTACAACTTTGTAATTACTCGAGACAATTCTGCAAGCACACACGCTTGGTGAACTGCATTGACCACAATGCTCAGGGGCGAACCTGCTGGGAGGTGAAGCAGTGTGATCCCACATTGGTTTCCTGTTTAAAAGGCTACCTCGAGCCGGTTGAGCTGACGAGCTCGTGGAGAGGCACCTGCGCGCCTTGAGAGGTACTGTGACCTGAGAATACTTTGGCAACCTGCTCAGCAACCCCAAATATTTGATGCCTAATGTCAACTGACGACGGATAATGATCCAGAAACACGTGTATAGAGATGGCCAGTATTTTGTAATTACTCGAGACAATTCTGCAAGCAAATACGTTTGGTGAACTGCATTGACCACAATGCTCAGGGGCGAACCTGCTGGGAGGTGAAGCCGTGTGATCCCACATTGGTTTCCTGTTTAAAAGGCTCCCTCGAGCCGGTTGAGCTGATGAGCTCGTGGAGAGGCACGTGCGCGCCTTGAGAGGTACTGTGACCTGAGAATACTTTGGCAGCCTGCTCAGCAACCCCAAATATTTGATGCCTAATCTCTACTGACGACGGATAATGATCCGGAAACACGTGTATAGAGATGGCCAGTACAACTTTGTAATTACTCGAGACAATTCTGCAAGCACACACGCTTGGTGAACTGCATTGACCACAATGCTCAGGGGCGCACCTGCTGGGAGGTCAAGCAGTGTGATCCCACATTGGTTTCCTGTTTAAAAGGCTCCCTCGAGCCAGTTGAGCTGACGAGCTCGTGGAGAGGCACCTGCGCGCCTTGAGAGGTACTGTGACCTGAGAATACTTTAGCAGCCTGCTCAGCAACCCCGAATATTTGATGCCTAATCTCTACAGACGACGGATAATGATCCAGAAACACGTGTATAGAGATGGCCAGTACAACTTTGTAATTACTCGAGACAATTCTGCAAGCACACACGCTTGGTGAACTGCATTGACCACAATGCTCAGGGGCGAACCTGCTGGGAGGTGAAGCAGGGTGATCCCACATTGGTTTCCTATTTAAAAGGCTCCCTCGAGCCGGTTGAGCTGACGAGCTCGTGGAGAGGCACCTGCGCACCTTGAGAGGTACTGTGACCTGAGAATACTTTGGCAACCTGCTCAGCAACCCCAAATATTTGATGCCTAATCTCTACTGACGACGGATAATGATCCAGAAACATGTGTATAGAGATGGCCAGTACAACTTTGTAATTACTCGAGACAATTCTGCAAGCAAACACGTTTGGTGAACTGCATTGACCACAATGCTCAGGGGCGAACCTGCTGGGAGGTGAAGCAGTGTGATCCCACATTGGTTTCCTGTTTAAAAGGCTACCTCGAGCCGGTTGAGCTGACGAGCTCGTGGAGAGGCACCTGCGCGCCTTGAGAGGTACTGTGACCTGAGAATACTTTGGCAACCTGCTCAGCAACCCCAAATATTTGATGCCTAATCTCAACTGACGACGGATAATGATCCAGAAACACGTGTATAGAGATGGCCAGTATTTTGTAATTACTCGAGACAATTCTGCAAGCAAATACGCTTGGTGAACTGCATTGACCACAATGCTCAGGGGCGAACCTGCTGGGAGGTGAAGCCGTGTGATCCCACATTGGTTTCCTGTTTAAAAGGCTCCCTCGAGCCGGTTGAGCTGACGAGCTCGTGGAGAGGCACCTGCGCGCCTTGAGAGGTACTGTGACCTGAGAATACTTTGGCAGCCTGCTCAGCAACCCCAAATATTTGATGCCTAAACTCTACTGACGACGGATAATGATCCAGAAACACGTGTATAGAGATGGCCAGTACAACTTTGTAATTACTCAAGACAATTCTGCAAGCACACACGCTTCGTGAACTGCATTGACCACAATGCTCAGGGGCGAACCTGCTGGGAGGTGAAGCAGTATGATCCCACATTGGTTTCCTGTTTAAAAGGCTCCCTCGAGCCGGTTGAGCTGACGAGCTCGTGGAGAGGCACCTGCGCGCCTTGGAGAGGTACTGTGACCTGAGAATACTTTGGCAGCCTTCTCAGCAACCCCAAATATTTGATGCCTAATCTCTACTGACGACGGATAATGATCCAGAAACTCGTGTATAGAGATGGCCAGTTCAACTTTGCAATTACTAGAGACAATTCTGCAAGCACACACGCTTGATGAACTGCATTGACAACAATGCTCAGGGGCGAACCTGCTGGGAGGTGAAGCAGTGTGATCCCACATTGGTTTCCTGTTTAAAAGGCTCCTCGAGCCGGTTGAGCTGACGAGCTCGTGGAGAGGCACCTGCGCGCCTTGAGAGGTACTGTGACCTGAGAATATTTTGGCAGCCTGCTCAGCAACCCCAAATATTTGATGCCTAATCTCTACTGACGACGGATAATGATCCATAAACACGTGTATAGAGATGGCCAGTACAACTTTGTAATTACTCGAGACAATTCTGGAAGCACACACGCTTGGTGAACTGCATTGACCACAATGCTCATGGGTGAACCTGCTGGGAGGTGAAGCAGTGTGATCCCACCTTGGTTTCCTGTTTAAAAGGCTCCCTCGAGCCGGTTGAGCTGACGAGCTCGTGGAGAGGCACCTGCGCGCCTTGAGAGGTACTGTGTCCTGAGAATACTTTGGCAGCCTGCTCAGCAACCCCAAATATTTGATGCCTAATCTCTACTGACGACGGATAATGATCCAGAAACATGTGTATAGAGATGGCCAGTACAACTTTGTAATTACTCGAGACAATTCTGTAAGCACACACGCTTGGTGAACTGCATTGACCACAATGCTCAGGGACGAACCTGCTGGGAGGTGAAGCAGTGTGATCCCACATTGGTTTCCTGTTTAAAAGGCTCCCTCGAGCTGGTTGAGCTGACGAGCTCGTGGAGAGGCACCTGCGTGCCTTGAGAGGTACTGTGACCTGATAATACTTTGGCAGCCTGCTCAGCAACCCCAAATATTTGATGCCTAATCTCTACTGACGACAGATAATGATCCAGAAACACGTGTATAGAGATGGCCAGTACAACTTTGTAATAACTCGAGACAATTCTGCAAGCACACACGCTTGGTGAACTTCATTGACCACAATGCTCAGGGGCGAACCTGCTGGGAGGTGAAGCAGTGTGATCCCACATTGGTTTCCTGTTTAAAAGGCTCCCTCGAGCCGGTTGAGCTGACGAGCTCATGGAGAGGCACCTGCGCGCCTTGAGAGGTACTGTGACCTGAGAATACTTTGGCACCCTGCTCAGCAACCCCAAATATTTGATGACTAATCTCTACTGACGACGGATAATGATCCAGAAACATGTGTATAGAGATGGCCAGTACAACTTTGTAATTACTCGAGACAATTCTGCAAGCACACAGGCTTGGTGAACTGCATTGACCACAATGCTCAGGGGTGACCCTGCTGGGAGGTGAAGCAGTGTGATCCCACATTGGTTTCCTGTTTAAAAGGCTCCCTCGAGCCGGTTGAGCTGACAAGCTCGTCGAGAGGCACCTGCGCACCTTGAGAGGTGCTGTGACCTGAGAATACTTTAGCAGCCTGCTCAGCAACCCCAAATATTTGATGCCTAATCTCTACTGACGATGGATAATGATCCAGAAACACGTGTATAGAGATGGCCAGTACAACTTTGTAATTACTCGAGAAAATTCTGCAAGCACACACGCTTGGTGAACTGCATTGACCACAATGCTCAGGGGTGAACCTGCTGGGAGGTGAAGCAGTGTGATCCCACATTGGTTTCCTGTTTAAAAGGCTCACTCGAACCGGTTGAGCTGACGAGCTCATGGACAGGCACCTGCGCGCCTTGAGAGGTACTGTGACCTGAGAATACTTTGGCAGCCTGCTCAGCAACCCCAAATATTTGATGCCTAATCTCTACTGACGACGGATAATGATTCAGAAACACGTGTATAGAGATGGCCAGTACAACTTTGTAATTACTCGAGACAATTCTGCAAGCACACAGGCTTTGTGAACTGCATTGACCACAATGCTCAGGGGCGAACCTGCTGGGAGGTGAAGCAGTGTGATCCCACATTGGTTTCCTGTTTAAAAGGCTCCCTCGAGCCGGTTGAGCTGACGAGCTCGTGGAGAGGCACCTGCGCGCCTTGAGAGGTACTGTGTCCTGAGAATACTTTGGCAGCCTGCTCAGCAACCCCAAATATTTGATGCCTAATTTCTACTGACGACGGATAATGATCCAAAAACACGTGTGTAGAGATGACCAGTCAACTTTGTAATTACTCGAGACAATTCTGCAAGCACACACGCTTGGTGAACTGCACTGACCACAATGCTCAGAGGCGAACCTGCTGGGAGGTGAAGCAGTGTGATCCCACATTGGTTTCCTGTTTAAAAGGCTCCCTCGAGCCGGTTGAGCTGACGAGCTCGTGGAGAGGCACATGCGCGCCTTGAGAGGTACTGTGACTTGAGAATACTTTGGCAGCCTGCTCAGCAACCCCAAATATTTGATGCCTAATCTCTACTGACGACGGATAATGATCCAGAAACATGTGTATAGAGATGGCCAGTACAACTTTGTAATTACTCGAGACAATTCTGGAAGCACACACGCTTGGTGAACTGCATTGACCACAATGCTCAGGGGTGAACCTGCTGGGAGGTGAAGCAGTGTGATCCCACATTGGTTTCCTGTTAAAAGGCTCCCTCGAGCCGGTTGAGCTGACGAGCTCGTGGAGAGGCACCTGCGCGCCTTGAGAGGTACTGTGACCTGAGAATACTTTGGCAGCCTGCTCAGCAACCCCAAATATTTGATGCCTAATCTCTACTGATGACGGATAATGATCCAGAAACACGTGTATAGAGATGGCCAGTACAACTTTGTAATTACTCGAGACAATTCTGCGAGCACACACGCTTGGTGAACTGCATTGACCACAATGCTCAGGGGCGAACCTGCTGGGAGGTGAAGCAGTGTGATCCCACATTGGTTTCCTGTTTAAAAGGTTCCCTCGATCCGGTTGAGCTGACGAGCTCGTGGAGAGGCACCTGCGCGCCTTGAGAGGTACTGTGACCTGAGAATACTTTGGCAGCCTGCTCAGCAACCCCAAATATTTGATGCCTAATCTCTACTGACGACGGATAATGATCCAGAAACACGTGTATAGAGATGGCCAGTACAACTTTGTAATTACTCGAGACAATTCTACAAGCACACACGCTTGGTGAAATGCATTGACCACAATGCTCAGGGTTGAACCTGCTAGGAGTTGAAGCAGTGTGATCCCACATTGGTTTCCTGTTTAAAAGACTCCCTCGAGCCGGTTGAGCTGACGAGCTCGTGCAGAGGCACCTGCGCGCCTTGAGAGGTACTGTGACCTGAGAATACTTTGGCAGCCTGCTCAGCAACCCCAAATATTTGATGCCTAATCTCTACTGACGACGGATAATGATTCAGAAACACGTGTATAGAGATGGCCAGTTCAACTTTGTAATTACTCAAGACAATTCTGCAAGCACACACGCTTGGTGAACTGCATTGACCACAATGCTCAGGGGCGAACCTGCTGGGAGGTGAAGCAGTGTGATCCCACATTGGTTTCCTGTTTAAAAGGCTCCCTCGAGCCGGTTGAGCTGATGAGCTCGTGGAGAGACACCTGCACGCCTTGAGAGGTACTGTGACCTGACAATACTTTGGCAGCCTGCTCAGCAATCCCAAATATTTGATGCCTAATCTCTTCTGACGACGGATAATCATCCAGAAACATGTGTATAGAGATTGCCAGTACAACTTTGTAATTACTCGAGACAATTATGCAAGCACGCACACTTGGTGAACTGCATTGACCACAATGCTCAGGGGCGAACCTGCTGGGAGCCGAAGCAGTGTGATCCCACATTGGTTTCCTGTTTAAAAGGCTCCCACGAGCCGGTTGAGCTGACGAGCTCGTGAAGAGGCACCTGCGCGCCTTGAGAGGTAGTGTGACCTGAGAATACTTTGGCAGCCTGCTCAGCAACCCCAAATATTTGATGCCTAATCTCTACTGACGACGGATAATGATCCAGAAACACTTGTATAGAGATGGCCAGTACAACTTTGTAATTACTCGAGACAATTCTGCAAGCACACACGCTTGATGAACTGCATTGACCACAATCCTCAGGGGCGAACCTGCTGGGAGGTGAAGCAGTGTGATCCCACATTGGTTTCCTGTTTAAAAGGCTCCCTCGAGCCGGTTGAACTGACGAGCTCATGGAGAGGCACCTGCGCGCCTTGAGAGGTACTGTGACCTGAGAATACTTTGGCAGCCTGCTCAGCAACATCAAATATTTGATGCCTAATCTCTACTGACGACGGATAATGATCCAGAAACATGTGTATAGAGATGGCCAGTACAACTTTGTAATTACTCGAACAATTCTGCAAGCACAATTGCTTGGTGAACTGCATTGACCACAAGGCTCAGGGACGAACCTGCTGGGAGGTGAAGCAGTGTGATCCCACATTGGTTTCCTGTTTATAAGGCTCCCTCGAGCCGGTTGAGCTGACGAGCTCGTGGAGAGGCACCTGCGCGCCTTGAGAGGTACTGTGACCTGAGAATACTTTGGCAGCCTGCTCAGCAACCCCAAATATTTTATGCCTAATCTCTACTGACGATGGATAATGATCCAGAAACACGTGTATAGAGATGGCCAGTACAACTTTGTAATTACTCTAGACAATTTTGCAAGCACACACGCTTGGTGAACTGCATTGACCACAATGCTCAGGGGCGAACCTACTGGGAGGTGAAGCAGTGTGATCCCACATTGGTTTCCTGTTTAAAAGGCTCCCTCGAGCCGGTTGAGCTGACGAGCTCGTGGAGAGGCACCTGCGCGCCTTGAGAGGTACTGTGACCTGAGAATACTTTGGCACCCTGCTCAGCAACCCCAAATATTTGATGACTAATCTCTACTGACGACGGATAATGATCCAGAAACATGTGTATAGAGATGGCCAGTACAACTTTGTCATTGCTCGAGACAATTCTGCAAGCACACAGGCTTGGTGAACTGCATTGACCACAATGCTCAGGGGCGATCCTGCTGGGAGGTGAAGCAGTGTGATCCCACATTGGTTTCCTGTTTAAAAGGCTCCCTCGAGCCGGTTGAGTTGACGAGCTCGTGGAGAGGCACTTGCGCGCACTGAGAGGTACTGTGACCTGAGAATACTATGGCAGTCTGCTCAGCAACCCCAAATATTTGATGCCTAATTTCTACTGATGACGGATAATGATCCAGAAACACGTGTGTAGAGATGGCCAGTCAACTTTGTAATTACTCAAGACAATTCTGCAAGCACACACGCTTGGTGAACTGCATTGACCACAATGCTCAGAGGCGAACCTGCTGGGAGGTGAAGCAGTGTGATCCCACATTGGTTTCCTGTTTAAAAGGCTCCCTCGAGCCGGTTGAGCTGACGAGCTCGTGGAGAGGCACCTGCGCACCTTGAGAGGTGCTGTGACCTGAGAATACTTTAGCAGCCTGCTTAGCAACCCCAAATATTTGATGCCTAATCTCTACTGACGACGGATAATGATCCAGAAACACGTGTATAGAGATGGCCAGTACAACTTTGTAATTACTCAAGACAATTCTGCAAGCACACACGCTTGGTGAACTGCATTGACCACAATGCTCAGGGGCGAACCTGCTGGGAGGTGAAGCAGTGTGATCCCACATTGGTTTCCTGTTTAAAAGGCTCCCTCGAGCCGGTTGAGCTGACGAGCTCATGGAGAGGCACCTGCGCGCCTTGAGAGGTACTGTGACCTGAGAATACTTTGGCAGCCTGCTCAGCAATCCCAATTATTTGATATCAAATCTCTACTGACGACGGATAATGATTCAGAAACACGTGTATAGAGATGGCCAGTACAACTTTGTAATTACTCGAGACAATTCTGCAAGCAAACACGCTTGGTGAACTGCATTGACCACAATGCTCAGGGGCGAACCTGCTGGGAGGTGAAGCAGTGTGATCCCACATTGGTTTCCTGTTTAAAAGGCTCCCTCGAGCCGGTTGAGCTGACGAGCTGGTGGAGAGGCACCTGCGCGCCTTGAGAGGTACTCTGACCTGAGAATACTTAGGCAGCCTGCTCAGCAACCCCAAATATTTGATGCCTAATCTCTACTGATGACGGATAATGATCCAGAAACATGTGTATAGAGATGGCCAGCACAACTTTGTAATTACTCAAGACAATTCTGCAAGCACACACGCTTTGTGAACTGCATTGACCACAATGCTCAGGGGCGAACCTGCTGAGAGGTGAAGCAGTGTGATCCCACATTGGTTTCCTGTTTAAAAGGCTCCCTCGAGCCGGTTGAGCTGACGAGCTCGTGGAGAGGCACCTGCGCGCCTTGAGAGGTACTGTGACCTGAGAATACTTTGGCAGCCTGCTCAGCAACCCCAAATATTTGATGCCTAATCTCTACTGACGACGGATAATGATCCAGAAACACGTGTATAGAGATGGCCAGTACAACTTTGTAATTACTCGAGACAATTCTGGAAGCACACACGCTTGGTGAACTGCATTGACCACAATGCTCATGGGTGAACCTGCTGGGAGGTGAAGCAGTGTGATCCCACCTTGGTTTCCTGTTTAAAAGGCTCCCTCGAGCCGGTTGAGCTGACGAGCTCGTGGAGAGGCACCTGCGCGCCTTGAGAGGTACTGTGTCCTGAGAATACTTTGGCAGCCTGCTCAGCAACCCCAAATATTTGATGCCTAATCTCTACTGACGACGGATAATGATCCAGAAACACGTGTATAGAGATGGCCAGTACAACTTTGTAATTACTCGAGACAATTCTGCGAGCACACACGCTTGGTGAACTGCATTGACCACAATGCTCAGGGGCGAACCTGCTGGGAGGTGAAGCAGTGTGATCCCACATTGGTTTCCTGTTTAAAAGGCTCCCTCGAGCCGGTTGAGCTGACGAGCTCGTGGAGAGGCACCTGCGCGCCTTGAGAGGTACTGTGACCTGAGAATATTTTGGCAGCCTGCTCAGCAACCCCAAATATTTGATGCCTAATCTCTACTGACGACGGATAATGATCCAGAAACACGTGTATAGAGATGGCCAGTACAACTTTGTAATTACTCGAGACAATTCTGCGAGCACACACGCTTGGTGAACTGCATTGACCACAATGCTCAGGGGCGAACCTGCTGGGAGATGAAGCAGTGTGATCCCACATTGGTTTCCTGTTTAAAAGGCTCCTCGAGCCGGTTGAGCTGACGAGCTCGTGGAGAGGCACCTGCGCGCCTTGAGAGGTACTGTGACCTGAGAATACTTTGGCAGCCTGCTCAGCAACCCCAAATATTTGATGCCTAATCTCTACTGACGACGGATAATGATCCAGAAACACGTGTATAGAGATGGCCAGTACAACTTTGTAATTACTCGAGACAATTCTGCAAGCACACACGCTTGGTGAACTGCATTGACCACAATGCTCAGGGGCGCACCTGCTGGGAGGTCAAGCAGTGTGATCCCACATTGGTTTCCTGTTTAAAAGGCTCCCTCGAGCCAGTTGAGCTGACGAGCTCGTGGAGAGGCACCTGCGCGCCTTGAGAGGTACTGTGACCTGAGAATACTTTAGCAGCCTGCTCAGCAACCCCGAATATTTGATGCCTAATCTCTACAGACGACGGATAATGATCCAGAAACACGTGTATAGAGATGGCCAGTACAACTTTGTAATTACTCGAGACAATTCTGCAAGCACACACGCTTGGTGAACTGCATTGACCACAATGCTCAGGGGCGAACCTGCTGGGAGGTGAAGCAGTGTGATCCCACATTGGTTTCCTATTTAAAAGGCTCCCTCGAGCCGGTTGAGCTGACGAGCTCGTGGAGAGGCACCTGCGCACCTTGAGAGGTACTGTGACCTGAGAATACTTTGGCAACCTGCTCAGCAACCCCAAATATTTGATGCCTAATCTCTACTGACGACGGATAATGATCCAGAAACATGTGTATAGAGATGGCCAGTACAACTTTGTAATTACTCGAGACAATTCTGCAAGCAAACACGTTTGGTGAACTGCATTGACCACAATGCTCAGGGGCGAACCTGCTGGGAGGTGAAGCAGTGTGATCCCACATTGGTTTCCTGTTTAAAAGGCTACCTCGAGCCGGTTGAGCTGACGAGCTCGTGGAGAGGCACCTGCGCGCCTTGAGAGGTACTGTGACCTGAGAATACTTTGGCAACCTGCTCAGCAACCCCAAATATTTGATGCCTAATCTCAACTGACGACGGATAATGATCCAGAAACACGTGTATAGAGATGGCCAGTATTTTGTAATTACTCGAGACAATTCTGCAAGCAAATACGTTTGGTGAACTGCATTGACCACAATGCTCAGGGGCGAACCTGCTGGGAGGTGAAGCCGTGTGATCCCACATTGGTTTCCTGTTTAAAAGGCTCCCTCGAGCCGGTTGAGCTGACGAGCTCGTGGAGAGGCACCTGCGCGCCTTGAGAGGTACTGTGACCTGAGAATACTTTGGCAGCCTGCTCAGCAACCCCAAATATTTGATGCCTAAACTCTACTGACGACGGATAATGATCCAGAAACACGTGTATAGAGATGGCCAGTACAACTTTGTAATTACTCAAGACAATTCTGCAAGCACACACGCTTCGTGAACTGCATTGACCACAATGCTCAGGGGCGAACCTGCTGGGAGGTGAAGCAGTATGATCCCACATTGGTTTCCTGTTTAAAAGGCTCCCTCGAGCCGGTTGAGCTGACGAGCTCGTGGAGAGGCACCTGCGCGCCTTGAGAGGTACTGTGACCTGAGAATACTTTGGCAGCCTTCTCAGCAACCCCAAATATTTGATGCCTAATCTCTACTGACGACGGATAATGATCCAGAAACTCGTGTATAGAGATGGCCAGTTCAACTTTGCAATTACTAGAGACAATTCTGCAAGCACACACGCTTGATGAACTGCATTGACAACAATGCTCAGGGGCGAACCTGCTGGGAGGTGAAGCAGTGTGATCCCACATTGGTTTCCTGTTTAAAAGGCTCCCTCGAGCCGGTTGAGCTGACGAGCTCGTGGAGAGGCACCTGCGCGCCTTGAGAGGTACTGTGACCTGAGAATATTTTGGCAGCCTGCTCAGCAACCCCAAATATTTGATGCCTAATCTCTACTGACGACGGATAATGATCCATAAACACGTGTATAGAGATGGCCAGTACAACTTTGTAATTACTCGAGACAATTCTGGAAGCACACACGCTTGGTGAACTGCATTGACCACAATGCTCATGGGTGAACCTGCTGGGAGGTGAAGCAGTGTGATCCCACCTTGGTTTCCTGTTTAAAAGGCTCCCTCGAGCCGGTTGAGCTGACGAGCTCGTGGAGAGGCACCTGCGCGCCTTGAGAGGTACTGTGTCCTGAGAATACTTTGGCAGCCTGCTCAGCAACCCCAAATATTTGATGCCTAATCTCTACTGACGACGGATAATGATCCAGAAACATGTGTATAGAGATGGCCAGTACAACTTTGTAATTACTCGAGACAATTCTGCAAGCACACACGCTTGGTGAACTGCATTGACCACAATGCTCAGGGACGAACCTGCTGGGAGGTGAAGCAGTGTGATCCCACATTGGTTTCCTGTTTAAAAGGCTCCCTCGAGCTGGTTGAGCTGACGAGCTCGTGGAGAGGCACCTGCGTGCCTTGAGAGGTACTGTGACCTGATAATACTTTGGCAGCCTGCTCAGCAACCCCAAATATTTGATGCCTAATCTCTACTGACGACAGATAATGATCCAGAAACACGTGTATAGAGATGGCCAGTACAACTTTGTAATAACTCGAGACAATTCTGCAAGCACACACGCTTGGTGAACTTCATTGACCACAATGCTCAGGGGCGAACCTGCTGGGAGGTGAAGCAGTGTGATCCCACATTGGTTTCCTGTTTAAAAGGCTCCCTCGAGCCGGTTGAGCTGACGAGCTCATGGAGAGGCACCTGCGCGCCTTGAGAGGTACTGTGACCTGAGAATACTTTGGCACCCTGCTCAGCAACCCCAAATATTTGATGACTAATCTCTACTGACGACGGATAATGATCCAGAAACATGTGTATAGAGATGGCCAGTACAACTTTGTAATTACTCGAGACAATTCTGCAAGCACACAGGCTTGGTGAACTGCATTGACCACAATGCTCAGGGGTGACCCTGCTGGGAGGTGAAGCAGTGTGATCCCACATTGGTTTCCTGTTTAAAAGGCTCCCTCGAGCCGGTTGAGCTGACAAGCTCGTAGAGAGGCACCTGCGCACCTTGAGAGGTGCTGTGACCTGAGAATACTTTAGCAGCCTGCTCAGCAACCCCAAATATTTGATGCCTAATCTCTACTGACGATGGATAATGATCCAGAAACACGTGTATAGAGATGGCCAGTACAACTTTGTAATTACTCGAGAAAATTCTGCAAGCACACACGCTTGGTGAACTGCATTGACCACAATGCTCAGGGGTGAACCTGCTGGGAGGTGAAGCAGTGTGATCCCACATTGGTTTCCTGTTTAAAAGGCTCACTCGAACCGGTTGAGCTGACGAGCTCATGGACAGGCACCTGCGCGCCTTGAGAGGTACTGTGACCTGAGAATACTTTGGCAGCCTGCTCAGCAACCCCAAATATTTGATGCCTAATCTCTACTGACGACGGATAATGATTCAGAAACACGTGTATAGAGATGGCCAGTACAACTTTGTAATTACTCGAGAAAATTCTGGAAGCACACACGCTTGGTGAACTGCATTGACCACAATGCTCATGGGTGAACCTGCTGGGAGGTGAAGCAGTGTGATCCCACATTGGTTTCCTGTTTAAAAGGCTCACTCGAACCGGTTGAGCTGACGAGCTCATGGACAGGCACCTGCGCGCCTTGAGAGGTACTGTGACCTGAGAATACTTTGGCAGCCTGCTCAGCAACCCCAAATATTTGATGCCTAATCTCTACTGACGACGGATAATGATTCAGAAACACGTGTATAGAGATGGCCAGTACAACTTTGTAATTACTCGAGACAATTCTGCAAGCACACAGGCTTTGTGAACTGCATTGACCACAATGCTCAGGGGCGAACCTGCTGGGAGGTGAAGCAGTGTGATCCCACATTGGTTTCCTGTTTAAAAGGCTCCCTCGAGCCGGTTGAGCTGACGAGCTCGTGGAGAGGCACCTGCGCGCCTTGAGAGGTACTGTGTCCTGAGAATACTTTGGCAGCCTGCTCAGCAACCCCAAATATTTGATGCCTAATTTCTACTGACGACGGATAATGATCCAAAAACACGTGTGTAGAGATGACCAGTCAACTTTGTAATTACTCGAGACAATTCTGCAAGCACACACGCTTGGTGAACTGCACTGACCACAATGCTCAGAGGCGAACCTGCTGGGAGGTGAAGCAGTGTGATCCCACATTGGTTTCCTGTTTAAAAGGCTCCCTCGAGCCGGTTGAGCTGACGAGCTCGTGGAGAGGCACATGCGCGCCTTGAGAGGTACTGTGACTTGAGAATACTTTGGCAGCCTGCTCAGCAACCCCAAATATTTGATGCCTAATCTCTACTGACGACGGATAATGATCCAGAAACATGTGTATAGAGATGGCCAGTACAACTTTGTAATTACTCGAGACAATTCTGGAAGCACACACGCTTGGTGAACTGCATTGACCACAATGCTCAGGGGTGAACCTGCTGGGAGGTGAAGCAGTGTGATCCCACATTGGTTTCCTGTTAAAAAGGCTCCCTCGAGCCGGTTGAGCTGACGAGCTCGTGGAGAGGCACCTGCGCGCCTTGAGAGGTACTGTGACCTGAGAATACTTTGGCAGCCTGCTCAGCAACCCCAAATATTTGATGCCTAATCTCTACTGATGACGGATAATGATCCAGAAACACGTGTATAGAGATGGCCAGTACAACTTTGTAATTACTCGAGACAATTCTGCGAGCACACACGCTTGGTGAACTGCATTGACCACAATGCTCAGGGGCGAACCTGCTGGGAGGTGAAGCAGTGTGATCCCACATTGGTTTCCTGTTTAAAAGGTTCCCTCGATCCGGTTGAGCTGACGAGCTCGTGGAGAGGCACCTGCGCGCCTTGAGAGGTACTGTGACCTGAGAATACTTTGGCAGCCTGCTCAGCAACCCCAAATATTTGATGCCTAATCTCTACTGACGACGGATAATGATCCAGAAACACGTGTATAGAGATGGCCAGTACAACTTTGTAATTACTCGAGACAATTCTACAAGCACACACGCTTGGTGAAATGCATTGACCACAATGCTCAGGGTTGAACCTGCTAGGAGTTGAAGCAGTGTGATCCCACATTGGTTTCCTGTTTAAAAGACTCCCTCGAGCCGGTTGAGCTGACGAGCTCGTGCAGAGGCACCTGCGCGCCTTGAGAGGTACTGTGACCTGAGAATACTTTGGCAGCCTGCTCAGCAACCCCAAATATTTGATGCCTAATCTCTACTGACGACGGATAATGATTCAGAAACACGTGTATAGAGATGGCCAGTTCAACTTTGTAATTACTCAAGACAATTCTGCAAGCACACACGCTTGGTGAACTGCATTGACCACAATGCTCAGGGGCGAACCTGCTGGGAGGTGAAGCAGTGTGATCCCACATTGGTTTCCTGTTTAAAAGGCTCCCTCGAGCCGGTTGAGCTGATGAGCTCGTGGAGAGACACCTGCACGCCTTGAGAGGTAGTGTGACCTGAGAATACTTTGGCAGCCTGCTCAGCAACCCCAAATATTTGATGCCTAATCTCTACTGACGACGGATAATGATCCAGAAACACTTGTATAGAGATGGCCAGTACAACTTTGTAATTACTCGAGACAATTCTGCAAGCACACACGCTTGATGAACTGCATTGACCACAATCCTCAGGGGCGAACCTGCTGGGAGGTGAAGCAGTGTGATCCCACATTGGTTTCCTGTTTAAAAGGCTCCCTCGAGCCGGTTGAACTGACGAGCTCATGGAGAGGCACCTGCGCGCCTTGAGAGGTACTGTGACCTGAGAATACTTTGGCAGCCTGCTCAGCAACATCAAATATTTGATGCCTAATCTCTACTGACGACGGATAATGATCCAGAAACATGTGTATAGAGATGGCCAGTACAACTTTGTAATTACTCGAACAATTCTGCAAGCACACTTGCTTGGTGAACTGCATTGACCACAAGGCTCAGGGACGAACCTGCTGGGAGGTGAAGCAGTGTGATCCCACATTGGTTTCCTGTTTATAAGGCTCCCTCGAGCCGGTTGAGCTGACGAGCTCGTGGAGAGGCACCTGCGCGCCTTGAGAGGTACTGTGACCTGAGAATACTTTGGCAGCCTGCTCAGCAACCCCAAATATTTTATGCCTAATCTCTACTGACGATGGATAATGATCCAGAAACACGTGTATAGAGATGGCCAGTACAACTTTGTAATTACTCTAGACAATTTTGCAAGCACACACGCTTGGTGAACTGCATTGACCACAATGCTCAGGGGCGAACCTACTGGGAGGTGAAGCAGTGTGATCCCACATTGGTTTCCTGTTTAAAAGGCTCCCTCGAGCCGGTTGAGCTGACGAGCTCGTGGAGAGGCACCTGCGCGCCTTGAGAGGTACTGTGACCTGAGAATACTTTGGCACCCTGCTCAGCAACCCCAAATATTTGATGACTAATCTCTACTGACGACGGATAATGATCCAGAAACATGTGTATAGAGATGGCCAGTACAACTTTGTCATTGCTCGAGACAATTCTGCAAGCACACAGGCTTGGTGAACTGCATTGACCACAATGCTCAGGGGCGATCCTGCTGGGAGGTGAAGCAGTGTGATCCCACATTGGTTTCCTGTTTAAAAGGCTCCCTCGAGCCGGTTGAGTTGACGAGCTCGTGGAGAGGCACTTGCGCGCACTGAGAGGTACTGTGACCTGAGAATACTATGGCAGTCTGCTCAGCAACCCCAAATATTTGATGCCTAATTTCTACTGATGACGGATAATGATCCAGAAACACGTGTGTAGAGATGGCCAGTCAACTTTGTAATTACTCAAGACAATTCTGCAAGCACACACGCTTGGTGAACTGCATTGACCACAATGCTCAGAGGCGAACCTGCTGGGAGGTGAAGCAGTGTGATCCCACATTGGTTTCCTGTTTAAAAGGCTCCCTCGAGCCGGTTGAGCTGACGAGCTCGTGGAGAGGCACCTGCGCACCTTGAGAGGTGCTGTGACCTGAGAATACTTTAGCAGCCTGCTTAGCAACCCCAAATATTTGATGCCTAATCTCTACTGACGACGGATAATGATCCAGAAACACGTGTATAGAGATGGCCAGTACAACTTTGTAATTACTCAAGACAATTCTGCAAGCACACACGCTTGGTGAACTGCATTGACCACAATGCTCAGGGGCGAACCTGCTGGGAGGTGAAGCAGTGTGATCCCACATTGGTTTCCTGTTTAAAAGGCTCCCTCGAGCCGGTTGAGCTGACGAGCTCATGGAGAGGCACCTGCGCGCCTTGAGAGGTACTGTGACCTGAGAATACTTTGGCAGCCTGCTCAGCAATCCCAATTATTTGATATCAAATCTCTACTGACGACGGATAATGATTCAGAAACACGTGTATAGAGATGGCCAGTACAACTTTGTAATTACTCGAGACAATTCTGCAAGCAAACACGCTTGGTGAACTGCATTGACCACAATGCTCAGGGGCGAACCTGCTGGGAGGTGAAGCAGTGTGATCCCACATTGGTTTCCTGTTTAAAAGGCTCCCTCGAGCCGGTTGAGCTGACGAGCTGGTGGAGAGGCACCTGCGCGCCTTGAGAGGTACTCTGACCTGAGAATACTTAGGCAGCCTGCTCAGCAACCCCAAATATTTGATGCCTAATCTCTACTGATGACGGATAATGATCCAGAAACATGTGTATAGAGATGGCCAGCACAACTTTGTAATTACTCAAGACAATTCTGCAAGCACACACGCTTTGTGAACTGCATTGACCACAATGCTCAGGGGCGAACCTGCTGAGAGGTGAAGCAGTGTGATCCCACATTGGTTTCCTGTTTAAAAGGCTCCCTCGAGCCGGTTGAGCTGACGAGCTCGTGGAGAGGCACCTGCGCGCCTTGAGAGGTACTGTGACCTGAGAATACTTTGGCAGCCTGCTCAGCAACCCCAAATATTTGATGCCTAATCTCTACTGACGACGGATAATGATCCAGAAACACGTGTATAGAGATGGCCAGTACAACTTTGTAATTACTCGAGACAATTCTGGAAGCACACACCCTTGGTGAACTGCATTGACCACAATGCTCATGGGTGAACCTGCTGGGAGGTGAAGCAGTGTGATCCCACCTTGGTTTCCTGTTTAAAAGGCTCCCTCGAGCCGGTTGAGCTGACGAGCTCGTGGAGAGGCACCTGCGCGCCTTGAGAGGTACTGTGTCCTGAGAATACTTTGGCAGCCTGCTCAGCAACCCCAAATATTTGATGCCTAATCTCTACTGACGACGGATAATGATCCAGAAACACGTGTATAGAGATGGCCAGTACAACTTTGTAATTACTCGAGACAATTCTGCGAGCACACACGCTTGGTGAACTGCATTGACCACAATGCTCAGGGGCGAACCTGCTGGGAGGTGAAGCAGTGTGATCCCACATTGGTTTCCTGTTTAAAAGGCTCCCTCGAGCCGGTTGAGCTGACGAGCTCGTGGAGAGGCACCTGCGCGCCTTGAGAGGTACTGTGACCTGAGAATATTTTGGCAGCCTGCTCAGCAACCCCAAATATTTGATGCCTAATCTCTACTGACGACGGATAATGATCCAGAAACACGTGTATAGAGATGGCCAGTACAACTTTGTAATTACTCGAGACAATTCTGCGAGCACACACGCTTGGTGAACTGCATTGACCACAATGCTCAGGGGTGAACCTGCTGGGAGATGAAGCAGTGTGATCCCACATTGGTTTCCTGTTTAAAAGGCTCCCTCGAGCCGGTTGAGCTGACGAGCTCGTGGAGAGGCACCTGCGCGCCTTGAGAGGTACTGTGACCTGAGAATACTTTGGCAGCCTGCTCAGCAACCCCAAATATTTGATGCCTAATCTCTACTGACGACGGATAATGATCCAGAAACACGTGTATAGAGATGGCCAGTACAACTTTGTAATTACTCGAGACAATTCTGGAAGCACACACGCTTGGTGAACTGCATTGACCACAATGCTCATGGGTGAACCTGCTGGGAGGTGAAGCAGCGTGATCCCACCTTGGTTTCCTGTTTAAAAGGCTCCCTCGAGCCGGTTGAGCTGACGCGCTCGTGGAGAGGCACCTGCGCACCTTGAGAGGTACTGTGTCCTGAGAATACTTTGGCAGCCTGCTCAGCAACCCCAAATATTTGATGCCTAATCTCTACTGACGACGGATAATGATCCAGAAACACGTGTACAGAGATGGCCAGTACAACTTTGTAATCACTCGAGACAATTCTGCGAGCACACACGCTTGGTGAACTGCATTGACCACAATGCTCAGGGGCGAACCTGCTGGGAGGTGAAGCAGTGTGATCCCACATTGGTTTCCTGTTTAAAAGGCTCCCTCGAGCCGGTTGAGCTGACGAGCTCGTGGAGAGGCACCTGCGCGCCTTGAGAGGTACTGTGACCTGAGAATACTTTGGCAGCCTGCTCAGCAACCCCAAATATTTGATGCCTAATCTCTACTGACGACGGATAATGATCCAGAAAAACGTGTATAGAGATGGCCAGTACAACTTTGTAATTACTCGAGACAATTCTGGAAGCACACACGCTTGGTGAACTGCATTGACCACAATGCTCATGGGTGAACCTGCTGGGAGGTGAAGCAGTGTGATCCCACCTTGGTTTCCTGTTTAAAAGGCTCCCTCGAGCCGGTTGAGCTGACGAGCTCGTGGAGAGGCACCTGCGCGCCTTGAGAGGTACTGTGTCCTGAGAATACTTTGGCAGCCTGCTCAGCAACCCCAAATATTTGATACCTAATCTCTACTGACGACGGATAATGATCCAGAAACACGTGTATAGAGATGGCCAGTACAACTTTGTAATTACTCGAGACAATTCTGCAAGCACACACGCTTGGTGAACTGCATTGACCACAATGCTCAGGGGCGAACCTGCTGGGAGGTGAAGCAGTGTGATCCCATATTGGTTTCCAGTTTAAAAGGCTCCCTCGAACCGGTTGAGCTGACGAGCTCGTGGACAGGCACCTGCGCGCCTTGAGAGGTACTGTGACCTAAGAATACTTTAGCAGCCTGCTCAGCAACCCCAAATATTTTATGCCTAATCTCTACTGACAACGGATAATGATCCAGAAACATGTGTATAGAGATGGCCAGTACAACTTTGTAATTACTCGAGACAATTCTGCAAGCACACACGCTTGGTGAACTGCATTGACCACAATGCTCAGGGACCGAACCTGCTGGGAGGTGAAGCAGTGTGATCCCACATTGGTTTCCTGTTTAAAGGTTCCCTCGAGCTGGTTGAGCTGACGAGCTCGTGGAGAGGCACCTGCGCACCTTGAGAGGTGCTGTGACCTGAGAATACTTTAGCAGCCTGCTCAGCAACCCCAAATATTTGATGCCTAATCTCTACTGACGATGGATAATGATCCAGAAACACGTGTATAGAGATGGCCAGTACAACTTTGTAATTACTCGAGAAAATTCTGCAAGCACACACGCTTGGTGAACTGCATTGACCACAATGCTCAGGGGCGAACCTGCTGGGAGGTGAAGCAGTGTGATCCCACATTGGTTTCCTGTTTAAAAGGCTCCCTCGAACCGGTTGAGCTGACGAGCTCCTGGAGAGGCACCTGCGCGCCTTGAGAGGTACTGTGACCTGAGAATACTTTGGCAGCCTGCTCAGCAACCCCAAATATTTGATGCCTAATCTCTACTGACGATGGATAATGATCCAGAAACACGTGTATAGAGATGGCCAGTACAACTTTGTAATTACTCGAGAAAATTCTGCAAGCACACACGCTTGGTGAACTGCATTGACCACAATGCTCAGGGGCGAACCTGCTGGGAGGTGAAGCAGTGTGATCCCACATTGGTTTCCTGTTTAAAAGGCTCCCTCGAGCCGGTTGAGCTGACGAGCTCGTGGAGAGGCACCTGCGAGCCTTGAGAGGTACTGTGACCTGAGAATACTTTGGCATCCTGCTCAGCAATCCCAATTATTTGATATCAAATCTCTACTGACGACGGATAATGATTCAGAAACACGTGTATAGAGATGGCCAGTACAACTTTGTAATTACTCGAGACAATTCTGCAAGCAAACACGCTTGGTGAACTGCATTGACCACAATGCTCAGGGGCGAACCTGCTGGGAGGTGAAGCAGTGTGATCCCACATTGGTTTCCTGTTTAAAAGGCTCCCTCGAGCCGGTTGAGCTGACGAGCTGGTGGAGAGGCACCTGCGCGCCTTGAGAGGTACTCTGACCTGAGAATACTTAGGCAGCCTGCTCAGCAACCCCAAATATTTGATGCCTAATCTCTACTGATGACGGATAATGATCCAGAAACATGTGTATAGAGATGGCCAGCACAACTTTGTAATTACTCAAGACAATTCTGCAAGCACACACGCTTTGTGAACTGCATTGACCACAATGCTCAGGGCGAACCTGCTGAGAGGTGAAGCAGTGTGATCCCACATTGGTTTCCTGTTTAAAAGGCTCCCTCGAGCCGGTTGAGCTGACGAGCTCGTGGAGAGGCACCTGCGCGCCTTGAGAGGTACTGTGACCTGAGAATACTTTGGCAGCCTGCTCAGCAACCCCAAATATTTGATGCCTAATCTCTACTGACGACGGATAATGATCCAGAAACACGTGTATAGAGATGGCCAGTACAACTTTGTAATTACTCGAGACAATTCTGGAAGCACACACGCTTGGTGAACTGCATTGACCACAATGCTCATGGGTGAACCTGCTGGGAGGTGAAGCAGTGTGATCCCACCTTGGTTTCCTGTTTAAAAGGCTCCCTCGAGCCGGTTGAGCTGACGAGCTCGTGGAGAGGCACCTGCGCGCCTTGAAAGGTACTGTGTCCTGAGAATACTTTGGCAGCCTGCTCAGCAACCCCAAATATTTGATGCCTAATCTCTACTGACGACGGATAATGATCCAGAAACACGTGTATAGAGATGGCCAGTACAACTTTGTAATTACTCGAGACAATTCTGCGAGCACACACGCTTGGTGAACTGCATTGACCACAATGCTCAGGGGCGAACCTGCTGGGAGGTGAAGCAGTGTGATCCCACATTGGTTTCCTGTTTAAAAGGCTCCCTCGAGCCGGTTGAGCTGTCGAACTCGTGGAGAGGCACCTGCGCGCCTTGAGAGGTACTGTGACCTGAAAATACTTTGGCAGCCTGCTCAGCAACCCCAAATATTTGATGCCTAATCTCTACTGACGACGGATAATGATCCAGAAACACGTGTATAGAGATGGCCAGTACAACTTTGTAATTACTCGAGACAATTCTGCGAGCACACACGCTTGGTGAACTGCATTGACCACAATGCTCAGGGGCGAACCTGCTGGGAGGTGAAGCAGTGTGATCCCACATTGGTTTCCTGTTTAAAAGGCTCCCTCGAGCCGGTTGAGCTGACGAGCTCGTGGAGAGGCACCTGCGCGCCTTGAGAGGTACTGTGACCTGAGAATACTTTGGCAGCCTGCTCAGCAACCCCAAATATTTGATGCCTAATCTCTACTGACGACGGATAATGATCCAGAAACACGTGTATAGAGATGGCCAGTACAACTTTGTAATTACTCGAGACAATTCTGGAAGCACACACGCTTGGTGAACTGCATTGACCACAATGCTCATGGGTGAACCTGCTGGGAGGTGAAGCAGCGTGATCCCACCTTGGTTTCCTGTTTAAAAGGCTCCCTCGAGCCGGTTGAGCTGACGAGCTCGTGGAGAGGCACCTGCGCACCTTGAGAGGTACTGTGTCCTGAGAATACTTTGGCAGCCTGCTCAGCAACCCCAAATATTTGATGCCTAATCTCTACTGACGACGGATAATGATCCAGAAACACGTGTACAGAGATGGCCAGTACAACTTTGTAATTACTCGAGACAATTCTGCGAGCACACACGCTTGGTGAACTGCATTGACCACAATGCTCAGGGGCGAACCTGCTGGGAGGTGAAGCAGTGTGATCCCACATTGGTTTCCTGTTTAAAAGGCTCCCTCGAGCCGGTTGAGCTGACGAGCTCGTGGAGAGGCACCTGCGCGCCTTGAGAGGTACTGTGACCTGAGAATACTTTGGCAGCCTGCTCAGCAACCCCAAATATTTGATGCCTAATCTCTACTGACGACGGATAATGATCCAGAAAAACGTGTATAGAGATGGCCAGTACAACTTTGTAATTACTCGAGACAATTCTGGAAGCACACACGCTTGGTGAACTGCATTGACCACAATGCTCATGGGTGAACCTGCTGGGAGGTGAAGCAGTGTGATCCCACCTTGGTTTCCTGTTTAAAAGGCTCCCTCGAGCCGGTTGAGCTGACGAGCTCGTGGAGAGGCACCTGCGCGCCTTGAGAGGTACTGTGTCCTGAGAATACTTTGGCAGCCTGCTCAGCAACCCCAAATATTTGATGCCTAATCTCTACTGACGACGGATAATGATCCAGAAACACGTGTATAGAGATGGCCAGTACAACTTGTAATTACTCGAGACAATTCTGCAAGCACACACGCTTGGTGAACTGCATTGACCACAATGCTCAGGGGCGAACCTGCTGGGAGGTGAAGCAGTGTGATCCCATATTGGTTTCCAGTTTAAAAGGCTCCCTCGAACCGGTTGAGCTGACGAGCTCGTGGACAGGCACCTGCGCGCCTTGAGAGGTACTGTGACCTAAGAATACTTTAGCAGCCTGCTCAGCAACCCCAAATATTTTATGCCTAATCTCTACTGACAACGGATAATGATCCAGAAACATGTGTATAGAGATGGCCAGTACAACTTTGTAATTACTCGAGACAATTCTGCAAGCACACACGCTTGGTGAACTGCATTGACCACAATGCTCAGGGACGAACCTGCTGGGAGGTGAAGCAGTGTGATCCCACATTGGTTTCCTGTTTAAAAGGCTCCCTCGAGCTGGTTGAGCTGACGAGCTCGTGGAGAGGCACCTGCGCACCTTGAGAGGTGCTGTGACCTGAGAATACTTTAGCAGCCTGCTCAGCAACCCCAAATATTTGATGCCTAATCTCTACTGACGATGGATAATGATCCAGAAACACGTGTATAGAGATGGCCAGTACAACTTTGTAATTACTCGAGAAAATTCTGCAAGCACACACGCTTGGTGAACTGCATTGACCACAATGCTCAGGGGCGAACCTGCTGGGAGGTGAAGCAGTGTGATCCCACATTGGTTTCCTGTTTAAAAGGCTCCCTCGAACCGGTTGAGCTGACGAGCTCATGGAGAGGCACCTGCGCGCCTTGAGAGGTACTGTGACCTGAGAATACTTTGGCAGCCTGCTCAGCAACCCCAAATATTTGATGCCTAATCTCTACTGATGACGGATAATGATTCAGAAACACGTGTATAGAGTTGGCCAGTACAACTTTGTAATTACTCGAGACAATTCTGCAAGCACACAGGCTTTGTGAACTGCATTGACCGCAATGCTCAGGGGCGAACCTGCTGGGAGGTGAAGCAGTGTGATCCCACATTGGTTTCTTGTTTAAAAGGCTCCCTCGAGCCGGTTGAGCTGACGAGCTCGTGGAGAGGCACCTGCGCGCCTTGAGAGGTACTGTGTCCTGAGAATACTTTGGCAGCCTGCTCAGCAACCCCAAATATTTGATGCCTAATTTCTACTGACGACGGATAATGATCCAGAAACACGTGTGTAGAGATGGCCAGTCAACTTTGTAATTACTCGAGACAATTCTGCAAGCACACACGCTTGGTGAACTGCACTGACCACAATGCTCAGAGGCGAACCTGCTGGGAGGTGAAGCAGTGTGATCCCACATTGGTTTCCTGTTTAAAAGGCTCCCTCGAGCCGGTTGAGCTGACGAGCTCGTGGAGAGGCACCTGCGCGCCTTGAGAGGTACTGTGACTTGAGAATACTTTGGCAGCCTGCTCAGCAACCCCAAATATTTGATGCCTAATCTCTACTGACGACGGATAATGATCCAGAAACACGTGTATAGAGATGGCCAGTACAACTTTGTAATTACTTGAGACAATTCTGCAAGCACACAGGCTTGGTGAACTGCATTGACCACAATGCTCAGGGGCGAACCTGCTGGGAGGTGAAGCAGTGTGATCCCACATTGGTTTCCTGTTTAAAAGGCTCTCTCGAGCCGGTTGAGCTGACGAGCTCGTGGAGAGGCACCTGCGCGCCTTGAGAGGTACTTTGACCTGAGAATACTATGGCAGCCTGCTCAGCAACCCCAAATATTTGATGACTAATTTCTACTGACGACGGATAATGATCCAGAAACACGTGTGTAGAGATGGCCAGTCAACTATGTAATTACTCAAGACAATTCTGCAAGCACACACGCTTGGTGAACTGCATTGACCACAATGCTCAGAGGCGAACCTGCTGGGAGGTGAAGCTGTGTGATTCCACATTGGTTTCCTGTTTAAAAGGCTCCCTCGAGCCGGTTGAGCTGACGAGCTCGTGGAGAGGCACCTGTGCACCTTGAGAGGTGCTTGACCTGAGAATACTTTAGCAGCCTGCTCAGCAACCCCAAATATTTGATGCCTAATCTCTACTGACGACGGATAATGATCCAGAAACACGTGTATAGAGATGGCCAGTACAACTTTGTAATTACTCGAGACAATTCTGCAAGCACACACGCTTGGTGAACTGCATTGACCACAATGCTCAGGGATGAACCTGCTGGGAGGTGAAGCAGTGTGATCCCACATTGGTTTCCTGTTTAAAAGGCTCCCTCGAGCCAGTTGAGCTGACGAGCTCGTGGAGAGGCACCTGCGCGCCTTGAGAGGTACTGTGACCTGAGAATACTTTGGCAGCCTGCTCAGCAACCCCAAATATTTGATGCCTAATCTCTACTGACGACGGATAATGATCCAGAAACACATGTATAGAGATGGCCAGTACAACTTTGTAATTACTCGAGACAATTCTGCAAGCACACACGCTTGGTGAACTGCTTTGACCACAATGCTCAGGGGCGAACCTGCTGGGAGGTGAAGCAGTGTGATCCCACATTGGTTTCGTGTTTAAAAGGCTCCCTCGAGCCGGTTGAGCTGACGAGCTCGTGGAGAGGCACCTGCGCGCCTTGAGAGGTACTGTGACCTGAGAATACTTTGTCAGCCTGCTCAGCAACCCCAAATATTTGATGCCTAATCTCTACTGACGACGGATAATGATCCAGAAACATGTGTATAGAGATGGCCAGTACAACTTTGTAATTACTCGAGACAATTCTGGAAGCACACACGCTTGGTGAACTGCATTGACCACAATGCTCAGGGGTGAACCTGCTGGGAGGTGAAGCAGTGTGATCCCACATTGGTTTCCTGTTAAAAGGGTCCCTCGAGCCGGTTGAGCTGACGAGCTCGTGGAGAGGCACCTGCGCGCCTTGAGAGGTACTGTGACCTGAGAATACTTTGGCAGCCTGCTCAGCAACCCCAAATATTTGATGCCAAATCTCTACTGATGACGGATAATGATCCAGAAACACGTGTATAGAGATGGCCAGTACAACTTTGTAATTACTCGAGACAATTCTGCGAGCCCACACGCTTGGTGAACTGCATTGACCACAATGCTCAGGGGCGAACCTGCTGGGAGGAGAAGCAGTGTGATCCCACATTGGTTTCCTGTTTAAAAGGTTCCCTCGATCCGGTTGAGCTGACGAGCTCGTGGAGAGGCACCTGCGCGCCTTGAGAGGTACTGTGACCTGAGAATACTTTGGCAGCCTGCTCAGCAACCCCAAATATTTGATGCCTAATCTCTACTGAAGACGGATAATGATCCAGAAACACGTGTATAGAGATGGCCAGTACAACTTTGTAATTACTCGAGACAATTCTACAAGCACACACGCTTGGTGAAATGCATTGACCACAATGCTCAGGGTTGAACCTGCTAGGAGTTGAAGCAGTGTGATCCCACATTGGTTTCCTGTTTAAAAGACTCCCTCGAGCCGGTTGAGCTGACGAGCTCGTGCAGAGGCACCTGCGCGCCTTGAGAGGTACTGTGACCTGAGAATACTTTGGCAGCCTGCTCAGCAACCCCAAATATTTGATGCCTAATCTCTACTGACGATGGATAATGATCCAGAAACACGTGTATAGAGATGGCCAGTACAACTTTGTAATTACTCGAGACAATTTTGCAAGCACACAGGCTTGGTGAACTGCATTGACCACAATGCTCAGGGGCGAACCTACTGGGAGGTGAAGCAGTGTGATCCCACATTGGTTTCCTGTTTAAAAGGCTCCCTCGAGCCGGTTGAGCTGACGAGCTCGTGGAGAGGCACCTGCGCGCCTTGAGAGGTACTGTGACCTGAGAATACTTTGGCACCCTGCTCAGCAACCCCAAATATTTGATGACTAATCTCTACTGACGACGGATAATGATCCAGAAACATGTGTATAGAGATGGCCAGTACAACTTTGTAATTGCTCGAGACAATTCTGCAAGCACACAGGCTTGGTGAACTGCATTGACCACAATGCTCAGGGGCGATCCTGCTGCGAGGTGAAGCAGTGTGATCCCACATTGGTTTCCTGTTTAAAAGGCTCCCTCGAGCCGGTTGAGTTGACGAGCTCGTGGAGAGGCACCTGCGCGCACTGAGATGTACTGTGACCTGAGAATACTTTGGCAGTCTGCTCAGCAACCCCAAATATTTGATGCCTAATTTCTACTGACGACGGATAATGATCCAGAAACACGTGTGTAGAGATGGCCAGTCAACTTTGTAATTACTCAAGACAATTCTGCAAGCACACACGCTTGGTGAACTGCATTGACCACAATGCTCAGAGGCGAACCTGCTGGGAGGTGAAGCAGTGTGATCCCACATTGGTTTCCTGTTTAAAAGGCTCCCTCGAGCCGGTTGAGCTGACGAGCTCGTGGAGAGGCACCTGCGCACCTTGAGAGGTGCTGTGACCTGAGAATACTTTAGCAGCCTGCTTAGCAACCCCAAATATTTGATGCCTAATCTCTACTGACGACGGATAATGTTCCAGAAACACGTGTATAGAGATGGCCAGTACAACTTTGTAATTACTCAAGACAATTCTGCAAGCACACACGCTTGGTGAACTGCATTGACCACAATGCTCAGGGGCGAACCTGCTGGGAGGTGAAGCAGTGTGATCCCACATTGGTTTCCTGTTTAAAAGGCTCCCTCGAGCCGGTTGAGCTGACGAGCTCGTGGAGAGGCACCTGCGCACCTTGAGAGGTACTGTGACCTGAGAATACTTTGGCAGCCTGCTCAGCAATCCCAATTATTTGATGTCAAATCTCTACTGACGACGGATAATGATTCAGAAACACATGTATAGAGATGGCCAGTACGACTTTGTAATTACTCGAGACAATTCTGCAAGCACACACGCTTGGTGAACTGCATTGACCACAATGCTCAGGGGAGAACCTGCTGGGAGGTGAAGCAGTGTGATCCCACATTGGTTTCCTGTTTAAAAGGCTCCCTCGAGCCGGATGAGCTGACGAGCTCGTGGAGAGGCATCTGGGCGCCTTGAGAGGTACTGTGACCTGAGAATACTTTGGCAGCCTGCTCAGCAAGCCCAAATATTTGATGCCTAATCTCTACTGACGACGGATAATGATCCAGAAACACGTGTATAGAGATGGCCAGTACAACTTTGTAATTACTCGAGACAATTCTGCAAGCACACACGCTTGGTGAACTGCATTGACCACAATGCTCAGGGGCGAACCTGCTGGGAGGTGAAGCAGTGTGATCCCACATTGGTTTCCTGTTTAAAAGCTCCCTCGTGCCGGTTGAGCTGACGAGCTCGAGGAGTGGCACCTGCGCGCCTTGAGAGGTGCTGTGACCTGAGAATAATTTGGCAGCCTGCTCAGCAACCCCAAATATTTGATGCCTAATCTCTACTGACGACGGATAATGATCTAGAAGCATGTGTATAGAGATGGCCAGTACAACTTTGTAATTACTCGAGACAATTCTGCAAGCACGCACGCTTGGTGAACTGCATTGACCACAATGCTCAGGGTCGAACCTGCTGGGAGGTGAAGCAGTGTGATCCCACATTGGTTTTCTGTTTAAAAGGCTCCCTCGAGCCGGTTGAGCTGACGAGCTCGTGGAGAGGCACCTGCGCGCCTTGAGAGGTACTGTGACCTGAGAATACTTTGGCAGCCTGCTTCGAAACCCCAAATATTTGATGCTTAATCTCTACTGACGACGGATAATGATCCAGAAACACGTGTATAGAGATGGCCAGTACAACTTTGTAATTACTCGAGACAATTCTGCAAGCACACACGCTTGGTGAACTGCATTGACCACAATGCTCAGGGGCGAACCTGCTGGGAGGTGAAGCAGTGTGATCCCACATTGGTTTCCTGTTTAAAAGGCTCCCTCGAGCCGGTTGAGCTGACGAGCTCGTGGAGAGGCACCTGCGCGCCTTGAGAGGTACTGTGACCTGAGAATACTTTGGCAACCTGCTCAGCAACCCCAAATATTTGATGCCTAATCTCTACTGACGACGGATAATGATCCAGAAACACGTGTATAGAGATGGCCAGTACAACTTTGTAATTACTCAACACAATTCTGCAAGCACACACGCTTGGTGAACTGCATTGACCACAATGTTCAGTGGCGAACCTGCTGGGAGGTGAAGCAGTGTGATCCCACATTGGTTCCTGTTTAAAAGGCTCCCTCGAGCTGGTTGAGCTGACGAGCTCGTGGAGAGGCACCTGCACGGCTTGAGAGGTACTGTGACCTGAGAATACTTTGGCAGCCTGCTCAGCAACCCCAAATATTTGATGCCTAATCTCTACTGACGACGGATAATGATCCAGAAACATGTGTATAGAGATTGCCAGTACAACTTTGTAATTACTCGAGACAATTCTGCAAGCACGCACACTTGGTGAACTGCATTGACCACAATGCTCAGGGGCGAACCTGCTGGGAGGTGAAGCAGTGTGATCCCACATTGGTTTCCTGTTTAAAAGGCTCCCTCGAGCCGGTTGAGCTGACGAGCTCGTGGAGAGGCACCTGCGCGCCTTGAGAGGTACTGTGACCTGAGAATACTTTGGCAGCCTGCTCAGCAACCCCAAATATTTGATGCCTAATCTCTACTGACGACGGATAATGATCCAGAAACACGTGTATAGAGATGGCCAGTACAACTTTGTAATTACTCAACACAATTCTGCAAGCACACACGCTTGGTGAACTGCATTGACCACAATGTTCAGTGGCGAACCTGCTGGGAGGTGAAGCAGTGTGATCCCACATTGGTTTCCTGTTTAAAAGGCTCCCTCGAGCCGGTTGAGCTGACGAGCTCGTGGAGAGGCACCTGCGCGCCTTGAGAGGTACTGTGACCTGAGAATACTTTGGCAGCCTGCTCAGCAACCCCAAATATTTGATGCCTAATCTCTACTGACGACGGATAATGATCCAGAAACACGTGTATAGAGATTGCCAGTACAACTTTGTAATTACTCGAGACAATTCTGCAAGCACACACGCTTGGTGAACTGCATTGACCACAATGCTCAGGGGCGAACCTGCTGGGAGGTGAAGCAGTGTGATCCCACATTGGTTTCCTGTTTAAAAGGCTCCCTCGAGCCGGTTGAGCTGACGAGCTCGTGGAGAGGCACCTGCGCGCCTTGAGTGGTACTGTGACCTGAGAATACTTTAGCAGCCTGCTCAGCAACCCCAAATATTTGATGCCTAATCTCTACTGACGACTTATAATGATCCAGAAACACGTGTATAGAGATCCCAGTACAACTTTGTAATTACTTGAGACAATTCTGCAAGCACACACGCTTGGTGAACTGCATTGACCACAATGCTCAGGGGTGAACCTGCTGGGAGGTGAAGCAGTGTGATCCCACATTGTTTTCCTGTTTAAAAGGCTCCCTCGAGCTGGTTGAGCTGACGAGCTCATGGAGAGGCACCTGCGCGCCTTGAGAGGTACTGTGACCTGAGAATATTTTGGCAGCCTGCTCAGCAACCCCAAATATTTGATGCCTAATCTCTACTGACGACGGATAATGATCCAGAAACACGTGTATAGAGATGGCCAGTACAACTTTATAATTACTCAAGACAATTCTGCAAGCACACACGCTCCGTGAACTGCATTGACCACAATGCTCAGGGGCGAACCTGCTGGGGGGTGAAGCAGTGTGATCCCACATTGGTTTCCTGTTTAAAAGGCTCCCTCGAGCCGGTTGAGCTGACGAGCTCGTGGAGAGGCACCTGCGCGCCTTGAGAGGTACTGTGACCTGAGAATACTTTGGCAACCTGCTCAGCAACCCCAAACATTTGATGCCTAATCTCAACTGACGACGGATAATAATCCAGAAACACGTGTATAGAGATGGCCAGTACATCTTTGTAATTACTCGAGACAATTCTGCAAGCACACACGCTTGGTGAAGTGCATTGACCACAATGCTCAGGGGCGAACCTGCTGGGAGGTGAAGCAGTGTGATCCCACATTGGTTTCCTGTTTAAAAGGCTCCCTCGAGCCGGTTGAGCTGACGAGCTCGTGGGGAGGCACCTGCGCGCCTTGAGAGGTACTGTGACCTGAGAGTACTTTGGCAGCCTGCTCAGCAACCCCAAATATTTGATGCCTAATCTCTACTGATGACGGATAATGATCCAGAAACACGTGTATAGAGATGGCCAGTACAACTTTGTAATTACTCGAGACAATTCTGCAATCACACACGCTTGGTGAACTGCATTGACCACAAGGCTCAGGGGCGAACCTGCTGGGAGGTGAAGCAGTGTGATCCCACATTGGTTCCTGTTTAAAAGGCTCCCTCGAGCTGGTTGAGCTGACGAGCTCGTGGAGAGGCACCTGCACGGCTTGAGAAGTACTGTGACCTGAGAATACTTTGGCAGCCTGCTCAGCAACCCCAAATATTTGATGCCTAATCTCTACTGACGACGGATAATGATCCAGAAACATGTGTATAGAGATTGCCAGTACAACTTTGTAATTACTCGAGACAATTCTGCAAGCACGCACACTTGGTGAACTGCATTGACCACAATGCTCAGGGGCGAACCTGCTGGGAGGTGAAGCAGTGTGATGCCACATTGGTTTCCTGTTTAAAAGGCTCACTCGAGCCGGTTGAGCTGACGAGCTCGTGGAGAGGCACCTGCGCGCCTTGAGAGGTACTGTGACCTGAGAATACTTTGGCAGCCTGCTCAGCAACCCCAAATATTTGATGCCTAATCTCTACTGACGACGGATAATGATCCAGAAACACGTGTATAGAGATGGCCAGTACAACTTTGTAATTACTCAACACAATTCTGCAAGCACACACGCTTGGTGAACTGCATTGACCACAATGTTCAGTGGCGAACCTGCTGGGAGGTGAAGCAGTGTGATCCCACATTGGTTTCCTGTTTAAAAGGCTCCCTCGAGCCAGTTGAGGTGACGAGCTCGTGGAGAGGCACCTGCGCGCCTTGAGAGGTACTGTGACCTGAGAATACTATGGCAGCCTGCTCAGCAACCCCAAATATTTGATGCCTAATCTCTACTGACGACGAATAATGATCCAGAAACACGTGTATAGAGATGGCAAGTACAATTTTGTAATTACTCGAGACAATTCTGAAAGCACACACGCTTGGTGAACTGCATTGACCACAATGCTCAGGGGTGAACCTGCTGGGAGGGGAAGCAGTGTGATCCCACAATGGTTTCCTGTTTAAAAGGCTCCCTCAAGCCGGTTGAGCTGACGAGCTCGTGGAGAGGCACCTGCACGCCTTGAGAGGTACTGTGACCTGAGAATACTTTGGCAGCCTGCTCAGCAACCCCAAATATTTGATGCCTAATCTCTACTGACGACAGATAATGATCCAGAAACACGTGTATAGAGATGGCCAGTACAACTTTGTAATTACTCGACACAATTCTTCAAGCACACACGCTTGGTGAACTGCATTGACCACAATGCTCAGTGGCGAACCTGCTGGGAGGTGAAGCAGTGTGATCCCACATTTGTTTCCTGTTTAAAAGGCCCCCTCGAGCCGGTTGAGCTGACGAGCTCGTGGAGAGGCACCTGCGTGCCTTGAGAGGTACTGTGACCTGAGAATACTTTGGCAGCCTGCTCAGCAACCCCAAATATTTGATGCCTAATCTCTACTGACGACGGATAATGATCCAGAAACACGTGTATAGAGATGGCCAGTACAACTTTGTAATTACTCGAGACAATTCTGGAAGCACACACGCTTGGTGAACTGCATTGACCACAATGCTCATGGGTGAACCTGCTGGGAGGTGAAGCAGTGTGATCCCACCTTGGTTTCCTGTTTAAAAGGCTCCCTCGAGCCGGTTGAGCTGACGAGCTCGTGGAGAGGCACCTGCGCGCCTTGAGAGGTACTGTGTCCTGAGAATACTTTGGCAGCCTGCTCAGCAACCCCAAATATTTGATGCCTAATCTCTACTGACGACGGATAATGATCCAGAAACACGTGTATAGAGATGGCCAGTACAACTTTGTAATTACTCGAGACAATTCTGCGAGCACACACGCTTGGTGAACTGCATTGACCACAATGCTCAGGGGCGAACCTGCTGGGAGGTGAAGCAGTGTGATCCCACATTGGTTTCCTGTTTAAAAGGCTCCCTCGAGCCGGTTGAGCTGACGAGCTCGTGGAGAGGCACCTGCGCGCCTTGAGAGGTACTGTGACCTGAGAATATTTTGGCAGCCTGCTCAGCAACCCCAAATATTTGATGCCTAATCTCTACTGACGACGGATAATGAACCAGAAACACGTGTATAGAGATGGCCAGTACAACTTTGTAATTACTCGAGACAATTCTGCGAGCACACACGCTTGGTGAACTGCATTGACCACAATGCTCAGGGGCGAACCTGCTGGGAGATGAAGCAGTGTGATCCCACATTGGTTTCCTGTTTAAAAGGCTCCCTCGAGCCGGTTGAGCTGACGAGCTCGTGGAGAGGCACCTGCGCGCCTTGAGAGGTACTGTGACCTGAGAATACTTTGGCAGCCTGCTCAGCAACCCTAAATATTTGATGCCTAATCTCTACTGACGACGGATAATGATCCAGAAACACGTGTATAGAGATGGCCAGTGCAACTTTGTAATTACTCGAGACAATTCTGGAAGCACACACGCTTGGTGAACTGCATTGACCACAATGCTCATGGGTGAACCTGCTGGGAGGTGAAGCAGCGTGATCCCACCTTGGTTTCCTGTTTAAAAGGCTCCCTCGAGCCGGTTGAGCTGACGAGCTCGTGGAGAGGCACCTGCGCACCTTGAGAGGTACTGTGTCCTGAGAATACTTTGGCAGCCTGCTCAGCAACCCCAAATATTTGATGCCTAATCTCTACTGACGACGGATAATGATCCAGAAACACGTGTACAGAGATGGCCAGTACAACTTTGTAATTACTCGAGACAATTCTGCGAGCACGCACGCTTGGTGAACTGCATTGACCACAATGCTCAGGGGCGAACCTGCTGGGAGGTGAAGCAGTGTGATCCCACATTGGTTTCCTGTTTAAAAGGCTCCCTCGAGCCGGTTGAGCTGACGAGCTCGTGGAGAGGCACCTGCGCGCCTTGAGAGGTACTGTGACCTGAGAATACTTTGGCAGCCTGCTCAGCAACCCCAAATATTTGATGCCTAATCTCTACTGACGACGGATAATGATCCAGAAACACGTGTATAGAGATGGCCAGTACAACTTTGTAATTACTCGAGACAATTCTGGAAGCACACACGCTTGGTGAACTGCATTGACCACAATGCTCATGGGTGAACCTGCTGGGAGGTGAAGCAGTGTGATCCCACCTTGGTTTCCTGTTTAAAAGGCTCCCTCGAGCCGGTTGAGCTGACGAGCTCGTGGAGAGGCACCTGCGCGCCTTGAGAGGTACTGTGTCCTGAGAATACTTTGGCAGCCTGCTCAGCAACCCCAAATATTTGATACCTAATCTCTACTGACGACGGATAATGATCCAGAAACACGTGTATAGAGATGGCCAGTACAACTTTGTAATTACTCGAGACAATTCTGCAAGCACACACGCTTGGTGAACTGCATTGACCACAATGCTCAGGGGCGAACCTGCTGGGAGGTGAAGCAGTGTGATCCCATATTGGTTTCCAGTTTAAAAGGCTCCCTCGAACCGGTTGAGCTGACGAGCTCGTGGACAGGCACCTGGGCGCCTTGAGAGGTACTGTGACCTAAGAATACTTTAGCAGCCTGCTCAGCAACCCCAAATATTTTATGCCTAATCTCTACTGACAACGGATAATGATCCAGAAACATGTGTATAGAGATGGCCAGTACAACTTTGTAATTACTCGAGACAATTCTGCAAGCACACACGCTTGGTGAACTGCATTGACCACAATGCTCAGGGACGAACCTGCTGGGAGGTGAAGCAGTGTGATCCCACATTGGTTTCCTGTTTAAAGGTTCCCTCGAGCTGGTTGAGCTGACGAGCTCGTGGAGAGGCACCTGCGCACCTTGAGAGGTGCTGTGACCTGAGAATACTTTAGCAGCCTGCTCAGCAACCCCAAATATTTGATGCCTAATCTCTACTGACGATGGATAATGATCCAGAAACACGTGTATAGAGATGGCCAGTACAACTTTGTAATTACTCGAGAAAATTCTGCAAGCACACACGCTTGGTGAACTGCATTGACCACAATGCTCAGGGGCGAACCTGCTGGGAGGTGAAGCAGTGTGATCCCACATTGGTTTCCTGTTTAAAAGGCTCCCTCGAACCGGTTGAGCTGACGAGCTCCTGGAGAGGCACCTGCGCGCCTTGAGAGGTACTGTGACCTGAGAATACTTTGGCAGCCTGCTCAGCAACCCCAAATATTTGATGCCTAATCTCTACTGACGATGGATAATGATCCAGAAACACGTGTATAGAGATGGCCAGTACAACTTTGTAATTACTCGAGAAAATTCTGCAAGCACACACGCTTGGTGAACTGCATTGACCACAATGCTCAGGGGCGAACCTGCTGGGAGGTGAAGCAGTGTGATCCCACATTGGTTTCCTGTTTAAAAGGCTCCCTCGAGCCGGTTGAGCTGACGAGCTCGTGGAGAGGCACCTGCGAGCCTTGAGAGGTACTGTGACCTGAGAATACTTTGGCATCCTGCTCAGCAATCCCAATTATTTGATATCAAATCTCTACTGACGACGGATAATGATTCAGAAACACGTGTATAGAGATGGCCAGTACAACTTTGTAATTACTCGAGACAATTCTGCAAGCAAACACGCTTGGTGAACTGCATTGACCACAATGCTCAGGGGCGAACCTGCTGGGAGGTGAAGCAGTGTGATCCCACATTGGTTTCCTGTTTAAAAGGCTCCCTCGAGCCGGTTGAGCTGACGAGCTGGTGGAGAGGCACCTGCGCGCCTTGAGAGGTACTCTGACCTGAGAATACTTAGGCAGCCTGCTCAGCAACCCCAAATATTTGATGCCTAATCTCTACTGATGACGGATAATGATCCAGAAACATGTGTATAGAGATGGCCAGCACAACTTTGTAATTACTCAAGACAATTCTGCAAGCACACACGCTTTGTGAACTGCATTGACCACAATGCTCAGGGGCGAACCTGCTGAGAGGTGAAGCAGTGTGATCCCACATTGGTTTCCTGTTTAAAAGGCTCCCTCGAGCCGGTTGAGCTGACGAGCTCGTGGAGAGGCACCTGCGCGCCTTGAGAGGTACTGTGACCTGAGAATACTTTGGCAGCCTGCTCAGCAACCCCAAATATTTGATGACTAATCTCTACTGACGACGGATAATGATCCAGAAACACGTGTATAGAGATGGCCAGTACAACTTTGTAATTACTCGAGACAATTCTGGAAGCACACACGCTTGGTGAACTGCATTGACCACAATGCTCATGGGTGAACCTGCTGGGAGGTGAAGCAGTGTGATCCCACCTTGGTTTCCTGTTTAAAAGGCTCCCTCGAGCCGGTTGAGCTGACGAGCTCGTGGAGAGGCACCTGCGCGCCTTGAAAGGTACTGTGTCCTGAGAATACTTTGGCAGCCTGCTCAGCAACCCCAAATATTTGATGCCTAATCTCTACTGACGACGGATAATGATCCAGAAACACGTGTATAGAGATGGCCAGTACAACTTTGTAATTACTCGAGACAATTCTGCGAGCACACACGCTTGGTGAACTGCATTGACCACAATGCTCAGGGGCGAACCTGCTGGGAGGTGAAGCAGTGTGATCCCACATTGGTTTCCTGTTTAAAAGGCTCCCTCGAGCCGGTTGAGCTGACGAGCTCGTGGAGAGGCACCTGCGCGCCTTGAGAGGTACTGTGACCTGAGAATACTTTGGCAGCCTGCTCAGCAACCCCAAATATTTGATGCCTAATCTCTACTGACGACGGATAATGATCCAGAAACACGTGTATAGAGATGGCCAGTACAACTTTGTAATTACTCGAGACAATTCTGGAAGCACACACGCTTGGTGAACTGCATTGACCACAATGCTCATGGGTGAACCTGCTGGGAGGTGAAGCAGTGTGATCCCACCTTGGTTTCCTGTTTAAAAGGCTCCCTCGAGCCGGTTGAGCTGACGAGCTCGTGGAGAGGCACCTGCGCGCCTTGAAAGGTACTGTGTCCTGAGAATACTTTGGCAGCCTGCTCAGCAACCCCAAATATTTGATGCCTAATCTCTACTGACGACGGATAATGATCCAGAAACACGTGTATAGAGATGGCCAGTACAACTTTGTAATTACTCGAGACAATTCTGCGAGCACACACGCTTGGTGAACTGCATTGACCACAATGCTCAGGGGCGAACCTGCTGGGAGGTGAAGCAGTGTGATCCCACATTGGTTTCCTGTTTAAAAGGCTCCCTCGAGCCGGTTGAGCTGACGAGCTCGTGGAGAGGCACCTGCGCGCCTTGAGAGGTACTGTGACCTGAGAATACTTTGGCAGCCTGCTCAGCAACCCCAAATATTTGATGCCTAATCTCTACTGACGACGGATAATGATCCAGAAACACGTGTATAGAGATGGCCAGTACAACTTTGTAATTACTCAAGACAATTCTGGAAGCACACACGCTTGGTGAACTGCATTGACCACAATGCTCATGGGTGAACCTGCTGGGAGGTGAAGCAGCGTGATCCCACCTTGGTTTCCTGTTTAAAAGGCTCCCTCGAGCCGGTTGAGCTGACGAGCTCGTGGAGAGGCACCTGCGCACCTTGAGAGGTACTGTGTCCTGAGAATACTTTGGCAGCCTGCTCAGCAACCCCAAATATTTGATGCCTAATCTCTACTGACGACGGATAATGATCCAGAAACACGTGTACAGAGATGGCCAGTACAACTTTGTAATTACTCGAGACAATTCTGCGAGCACACACGCTTGGTGAACTGCATTGACCACAATGCTCAGGGGCGAACCTGCTGGGAGGTGAAGCAGTGTGATCCCACATTGGTTTCCTGTTTAAAAGGCTCCCTCGAGCCGGTTGAGCTGACGAGCTCGTGGAGAGGCACCTGCGCGCCTTGAGAGGTACTGTGACCTGAGAATACTTTGGCAGCCTGCTCAGCAACCCCAAATATTTGATGCCTAATCTCTACTGACGACGGATAATGATCCAGAAAAACGTGTATAGAGATGGCCAGTACAACTTTGTAATTACTCGAGACAATTCTGGAAGCACACACGCTTGGTGAACTGCATTGACCACAATGCTCATGGGTGAACCTGCTGGGAGGTGAAGCAGTGTGATCCCACCTTGGTTTCCTGTTTAAAAGGCTCCCTCGAGCCGGTTGAGCTGACGAGCTCGTGGAGAGGCACCTGCGCGCCTTGAGAGGTACTGTGTCCTGAGAATACTTTGGCAGCCTGCTCAGCAACCCCAAATATTTGATGCCTAATCTCTACTGACGACGGATAATGATCCAGAAACACGTGTATAGAGATGGCCAGTACAACTTTGTAATTACTCGAGACAATTCTGCAAGCACACACGCTTGGTGAACTGCATTGACCACAATGCTCAGGGGCGAACCTGCTGGGAGGTGAAGCAGTGTGATCCCATATTGGTTTCCAGTTTAAAAGGCTCCCTCGAACCGGTTGAGCTGACGAGCTCGTGGACAGGCACCTGCGCGCCTTGAGAGGTACTGTGACCTAAGAATACTTTAGCAGCCTGCTCAGCAACCCCAAATATTTTATGCCTAATCTCTACTGACAACGGATAATGATCCAGAAACATGTGTATAGAGATGGCCAGTACAACTTTGTAATTACTCGAGACAATTCTGCAAGCACACACGCTTGGTGAACTGCATTGACCACAATGCTCAGGGACGAACCTGCTGGGAGGTGAAGCAGTGTGATCCCACATTGGTTTCCTGTTTAAAAGGCTCCCTCGAGCTGGTTGAGCTGACGAGCTCGTGGAGAGGCACCTGCGCACCTTGAGAGGTGCTGTGACCTGAGAATACTTTAGCAGCCTGCTCAGCAACCCCAAATATTTGATGCCTAATCTCTACTGACGATGGATAATGATCCAGAAACACGTGTATAGAGATGGCCAGTACAACTTTGTAATTACTCGAGAAAATTCTGCAAGCACACACGCTTGGTGAACTGCATTGACCACAATGCTCAGGGGCGAACCTGCTGGGAGGTGAAGCAGTGTGATCCCACATTGGTTTCCTGTTTAAAAGGCTCCCTCGAACCGGTTGAGCTGACGAGCTCATGGAGAGGCACCTGCGCGCCTTGAGAGGTACTGTGACCTGAGAATACTTTGGCAGCCTGCTCAGCAACCCCAAATATTTGATGCCTAATCTCTACTGATGACGGATAATGATTCAGAAACACGTGTATAGAGTTGGCCAGTACAACTTTGTAATTACTCGAGACAATTCTGCAAGCACACAGGCTTTGTGAACTGCATTGACCGCAATGCTCAGGGGCGAACCTGCTGGGAGGTGAAGCAGTGTGATCCCACATTGGTTTCTTGTTTAAAGGCTCCCTCGAGCCGGTTGAGCTGACGAGCTCGTGGAGAGGCACCTGCGCGCCTTGAGAGGTACTGTGTCCTGAGAATACTTTGGCAGCCTGCTCAGCAACCCCAAATATTTGATGCCTAATTTCTACTGACGACGGATAATGATCCAGAAACACGTGTGTAGAGATGGCCAGTCAACTTTGTAATTACTCGAGACAATTCTGCAAGCACACACGCTTGGTGAACTGCACTGACCACAATGCTCAGAGGCGAACCTGCTAGGAGGTGAAGCAGTGTGATCCCACATTGGTTTCCTGTTTAAAAGGCTCCCTCGAGCCGGTTGAGCTGACGAGCTCGTGGAGAGGCACCTGCGCGCCTTGAGAGGTACTGTGACTTGAGAATACTTTGGCAGCCTGCTCAGCAACCCCAAATATTTGATGCCTAATCTCTACTGACGACGGATAATGATCCAGAAACACGTGTATAGAGATGGCCAGTACAACTTTGTAATTACTTGAGACAATTCTGCAAGCACACAGGCTTGGTGAACTGCATTGACCACAATGCTCAGGGGCGAACCTGCTGGGAGGTGAAGCAGTGTGATCCCACATTGGTTTCCTGTTTAAAAGGCTCTCTCGAGCCGGTTGAGCTGACGAGCTCGTGGAGAGGCACCTGCGCGCCTTGAGAGGTACTTTGACCTGAGAATACTATGGCAGCCTGCTCAGCAACCCCAAATATTTGATGCCTAATTTCTACTGACGACGGATAATGATCCAGAAACACGTGTGTAGAGATGGCCAGTCAACTATGTAATTACTCAAGACAATTCTGCAAGCACACACGCTTGGTGAACTGCATTGACCACAATGCTCAGAGGCGAACCTGCTGGGAGGTGAAGCTGTGTGATTCCACATTGGTTTCCTGTTTAAAAGGCTCCCTCGAGCCGGTTGAGCTGACGAGCTCGTGGAGAGGCACCTGTGCACCTTGAGAGGTGCTTGACCTGAGAATACTTTAGCAGCCTGCTCAGCAACCCCAAATATTTGATGCCTAATCTCTACTGACGACGGATAATGATCCAGAAACACGTGTATAGAGATGGCCAGTACAACTTTGTAATTACTCGAGACAATTCTGCAAGCACACACGCTTGGTGAACTGCATTGACCACAATGCTCAGGGATGAACCTGCTGGGAGGTGAAGCAGTGTGATCCCACATTGGTTTCCTGTTTAAAAGGCTCCCTCGAGCCAGTTGAGCTGACGAGCTCGTGGAGAGGCACCTGCGCGCCTTGAGAGGTACTGTGACCTGAGAATACTTTGGCAGCCTGCTCAGCAACCCCAAATATTTGATGCCTAATCTCTACTGACGACGGATAATGATCCAGAAACACATGTATAGAGATGGCCAGTACAACTTTGTAATTACTCGAGACAATTCTGCAAGCACACACGCTTGGTGAACTGCATTGACCACAATGCTTAGGGGCGAACCTGCTGGGAGGTGAAGCAGTGTGATCCCACATTGGTTTCGTGTTTAAAAGGCTCCCTCGAGCCGGTTGAGCTGACGAGCTCGTGGAGAGGCACCTGCGCGCCTTGAGAGGTACTGTGACCTGAGAATACTTTGTCAGCCTGCTCAGCAACCCCAAATATTTGATGCCTAATCTCTACTGACGACGGATAATGATCCAGAAACATGTGTATAGAGATGGCCAGTACAACTTTGTAATTACTCGAGACAATTCTGGAAGCACACACGCTTGGTGAACTGCATTGACCACAATGCTCAGGGGTGAACCTGCTGGGAGGTGAAGCAGTGTGATCCCACATTGGTTTCCTGTTAAAAAGGGTCCCTCGAGCCGGTTGAGCTGACGAGCTCGTGGAGAGGCACCTGCGCGCCTTGAGAGGTACTGTGACCTGAGAATACTTTGGCAGCCTGCTCAGCAACCCCAAATATTTGATGCCAAATCTCTACTGATGACGGATAATGATCCAGAAACACGTGTATAGAGATGGCCAGTACAACTTTGTAATTACTCGAGACAATTCTGCGAGCCCACACGCTTGGTGAACTGCATTGACCACAATGCTCAGGGGCGAACCTGCTGGGAGGAGAAGCAGTGTGATCCCACATTGGTTTCCTGTTTAAAAGGTTCCCTCGATCCGGTTGAGCTGACGAGCTCGTGGAGAGGCACCTGCGCGCCTTGAGAGGTACTGTGACCTGAGAATACTTTGGCAGCCTGCTCAGCAACCCCAAATATTTGATGCCTAATCTCTACTGAAGACGGATAATGATCCAGAAACACGTGTATAGAGATGGCCAGTACAACTTTGTAATTACTCGAGACAATTCTACAAGCACACACGCTTGGTGAAATGCATTGACCACAATGCTCAGGGTTGAACCTGCTAGGAGTTGAAGCAGTGTGATCCCACATTGGTTTCCTGTTTAAAAGACTCCCTCGAGCCGGTTGAGCTGACGAGCTCGTGCAGAGGCACCTGCGCGCCTTGAGAGGTACTGTGACCTGAGAATACTTTGGCAGCCTGCTCAGCAACCCCAAATATTTGATGCCTAATCTCTACTGACGATGGATAATGATCCAGAAACACGTGTATAGAGATGGCCAGTACAACTTTGTAATTACTCGAGACAATTTTGCCAGCACACAGGCTTGGTGAACTGCATTGACCACAATGCTCAGGGGCGAACCTACTGGGAGGTGAAGCAGTGTGATCCCACATTGGTTTCCTGTTTAAAAGGCTCCCTCGAGCCGGTTGAGCTGACGAGCTCGTGGAGAGGCACCTGCGCACCTTGAGAGGTACTGTGACCTGAGAATACTTTGGCACCCTGCTCAGCAACCCCAAATATTTGATGACTAATCTCTACTGACGACGGATAATGATCCAGAAACATGTGTATAGAGATGGCCAGTACAACTTTGTAATTGCTCGAGACAATTCTGCAAGCACACAGGCTTGGTGAACTGCATTGACCACAATGCTCAGGGGCGATCCTGCTGCGAGGTGAAGCAGTGTGATCCCACATTGGTTTCCTGTTTAAAAGGCTCCCTCGAGCCGGTTGAGTTGACGAGCTCGTGGAGAGGCACCTGCGCGCACTGAGATGTACTGTGACCTGAGAATACTTTGGCAGTCTGCTCAGCAACCCCAAATATTTGATGCCTAATTTCTACTGACGACGGATAATGATCCAGAAACACGTGTGTAGAGATGGCCAGTCAACTTTGTAATTACTCAAGACAATTCTGCAAGCACACACGCTTGGTGAACTGCATTGACCACAATGCTCAGAGGCGAACCTGCTGGGAGGTGAAGCAGTGTGATCCCACATTGGTTTCCTGTTTAAAAGGCTCCCTCGAGCCGGTTGAGCTGACGAGCTCGTGGAGAGGCACCTGCGCACCTTGAGAGGTGCTGTGACCTGAGAATACTTTAGCAGCCTGCTTAGCAACCCCAAATATTTGATGCCTAATCTCTACTGACGACGGATAATGTTCCAGAAACACGTGTATAGAGATGGCCAGTACAACTTTGTAATTACTCAAGACAATTCTGCAAGCACACACGCTTGGTGAACTGCATTGACCACAATGCTCAGGGGCGAACCTGCTGGGAGGTGAAGCAGTGTGATCCCACATTGGTTTCCTGTTTAAAAGGCTCCCTCGAGCCGGTTGAGCTGACGAGCTCGTGGAGAGGCACCTGCGCACCTTGAGAGGTACTGTGACCTGAGAATACTTTGGCAGCCTGCTCAGCAATCCCAATTATTTGATGTCAAATCTCTACTGACGACGGATAATGATTCAGAAACACATGTATAGAGATGGCCAGTACGACTTTGTAATTACTCGAGACAATTCTGCAAGCACACACGCTTGGTGAACTGCATTGACCACAATGCTCAGGGGAGAACCTGCTGGGAGGTGAAGCAGTGTGATCCCACATTGGTTTCCTGTTTAAAAGGCTCCCTCGAGCCGGATGAGCTGACGAGCTCGTGGAGAGGCATCTGGGCGCCTTGAGAGGTACTGTGACCTGAGAATACTTTGGCAGCCTGCTCAGCAAGCCCAAATATTTGATGCCTAATCTCTACTGACGACGGATAATGATCCAGAAACACGTGTATAGAGATGGCCAGTACAACTTTGTAATTACTCGAGACAATTCTGCAAGCACACACGCTTGGTGAACTGCATTGACCACAATGCTCAGGGGCGAACCTGCTGGGAGGTGAAGCAGTGTGATCCCACATTGGTTTCCTGTTTAAAAGCTCCCTCGTGCCGGTTGAGCTGACGAGCTCGAGGAGTGGCACCTGCGCGCCTTGAGAGGTGCTGTGACCTGAGAATAATTTGGCAGCCTGCTCAGCAACCCCAAATATTTGATGCCTAATCTCTACTGACGACGGATAATGATCTAGAAGCATGTGTATAGAGATGGCCAGTACAACTTTGTAATTACTCGAGACAATTCTGCAAGCACGCACGCTTGGTGAACTGCATTGACCACAATGCTCAGGGTCGAACCTGCTGGGAGGTGAAGCAGTGTGATCCCACATTGGTTTTCTGTTTAAAAGGCTCCCTCGAGCCGGTTGAGCTGACGAGCTCGTGGAGAGGCACCTGCGCACCTTGAGAGGTACTGTGACCTGAGAATACTTTGGCAGCCTGCTTCGAAACCCCAAATATTTGATGCTTAATCTCTACTGACGACGGATAATGATCCAGAAACACGTGTATAGAGATGGCCAGTACAACTTTGTAATTACTCGAGACAATTCTGCAAGCACACACGCTTGGTGAACTGCATTGACCACAATGCTCAGGGGCGAACCTGCTGGGAGGTGAAGCAGTGTGATCCCACATTGGTTTCCTGTTTAAAAGGCTCCCTCGAGCCGGTTGAGCTGACGAGCTCGTGGAGAGGCACCTGCGCGCCTTGAGAGGTACTGTGACCTGAGAATACTTTGGCAACCTGCTCAGCAACCCCAAATATTTGATGCCTAATCTCTACTGACGACGGATAATGATCCAGAAACACGTGTATAGAGATGGCCAGTACAACTTTGTAATTACTCAACACAATTCTGCAAGCACACACGCTTGGTGAACTGCATTGACCACAATGTTCAGTGGCGAACCTGCTGGGAGGTGAAGCAGTGTGATCCCACATTGGTTCCTGTTTAAAAGGCTCCCTCGAGCTGGTTGAGCTGACGAGCTCGTGGAGAGGCACCTGCACGGCTTGAGAGGTACTGTGACCTGAGAATACTTTGGCAGCCTGCTCAGCAACCCCAAATATTTGATGCCTAATCTCTACTGACGACGGATAATGATCCAGAAACATGTGTATAGAGATTGCCAGTACAACTTTGTAATTACTCGAGACAATTCTGCAAGCACGCACACTTGGTGAACTGCATTGACCACAATGCTCAGGGGCGAACCTGCTGGGAGGTGAAGCAGTGTGATCCCACATTGGTTTCCTGTTTAAAGGCTCCCTCGAGCCGGTTGAGCTGACGAGCTCGTGGAGAGGCACCTGCGCGCCTTGAGAGGTACTGTGACCTGAGAATACTTTGGCAGCCTGCTCAGCAACCCCAAATATTTGATGCCTAATCTCTACTGACGACGGATAATGATCCAGAAACACGTGTATAGAGATGGCCAGTACAACTTTGTAATTACTCAACACAATTCTGCAAGCACACACGCTTGGTGAACTGCATTGACCACAATGTTCAGTGGCGAACCTGCTGGGAGGTGAAGCAGTGTGATCCCACATTGGTTTCCTGTTTAAAAGGCTCCCTCGAGCCGGTTGAGCTGACGAGCTCGTGGAGAGGCACCTGCGCGCCTTGAGAGGTACTGTGACCTGAGAATACTTTGGCAGCCTGCTCAGCAACCCCAAATATTTGATGCCTAATCTCTACTGACGACGGATAATGATCCAGAAACACGTGTATAGAGATTGCCAGTACAACTTTGTAATTACTCGAGACAATTCTGCAAGCACACACGCTTGGTGAACTGCATTGACCACAATGCTCAGGGGCGAACCTGCTGGGAGGTGAAGCAGTGTGATCCCACATTGGTTTCCTGTTTAAAAGGCTCCCTCGAGCCGGTTGAGCTGACGAGCTCGTGGAGAGGCACCTGCGCGCCTTGAGTGGTACTGTGACCTGAGAATACTTTAGCAGCCTGCTCAGCAACCCCAAATATTTGATGCCTAATCTCTACTGACGACTTATAATGATCCAGAAACACGTGTATAGAGATCCCAGTACAACTTTGTAATTACTTGAGACAATTCTGCAAGCACACACGCTTGGTGAACTGCATTGACCACAATGCTCAGGGGTGAACCTGCTGGGAGGTGAAGCAGTGTGATCCCACATTGGTTTCCTGTTTAAAAGGCTCCCTCGAGCTGGTTGAGCTGACGAGCTCATGGAGAGGCACCTGCGCGCCTTGAGAGGTACTGTGACCTGAGAATATTTTGGCAGCCTGCTCAGCAACCCCAAATATTTGATACCTAATCTCTACTGACGACGGATAATGATCCAGAAACACGTGTATAGAGATGGCCAGTACAACTTTATAATTACTCAAGACAATTCTGCAAGCACACACGCTCCGTGAACTGCATTGACCACAATGCTCAGGGGCGAACCTGCTGGGGGTGAAGCAGTGTGATCCCACATTGGTTTCCTGTTTAAAAGGCTCCCTCGAGCCGGTTGAGCTGACGAGCTCGTGGAGAGGCACCTGCGCGCCTTGAGAGGTACTGTGACCTGAGAATACTTTGGCAACCTGCTCAGCAACCCCAAACATTTGATGCCTAATCTCAACTGACGACGGATAATAATCCAGAAACACGTGTATAGAGATGGCCAGTACAACTTTGTAATTACTCGAGACAATTCTGCAAGCACACACGCTTGGTGAAGTGCATTGACCACAATGCTCAGGGGCGAACCTGCTGGGAGGTGAAGCAGTGTGATCCCACATTGGTTTCCTGTTTAAAAGGCTCCCTCGAGCCGGTTGAGCTGACGAGCTCGTGGGGAGGCACCTGCGCGCCTTGAGAGGTACTGTGACCTGAGAGTACTTTGGCAGCCTGCTCAGCAACCCCAAATATTTGATGCCTAATCTCTACTGATGACGGATAATGATCCAGAAACACGTGTATAGAGATGGCCAGTACAACTTTGTAATTACTCGAGACAATTCTGCAATCACACACGCTTGGTGAACTGCATTGACCACAAGGCTCAGGGGCGAACCTGCTGGGAGGTGAAGCAGTGTGATCCCACATTGGTTCCTGTTTAAAAGGCTCCCTCGAGCTGGTTGAGCTGACGAGCTCGTGGAGAGGCACCTGCACGGCTTGAGAAGTACTGTGACCTGAG